>CM021102.1:185424969-185473765 GCA_007115665.2 Sequoiadendron giganteum | reverse complement strand
TTTGGAATTTTGATTGGAAATATATATGATTGCACTTTGTTTATTAGAGAATTTTGAATGAATGTTTATTTCATTTGATGTTATATGATGAAATGCATATATGGAATGAATGGTTATTGAATTTAATATTATAACTATGAAAAGTAAAATGTAAATGCTTGTTTTGATGAACAACTGACTACCATGAAAATGTGTTAATTTAGATGTAGGTTCATAGTCAATCCTCTAAAAGTGAGGGGAAGTATCACTCAGGAGAGGAACATGGTCAGGTAACCTATAATGAAACCTAACTAAACTTACACACATACTCACTCACTAATAGAATGGTTGAGTCAAGTCATAGTTTTGGGAATTGATAAGTCATCCTTTAGTATGATGTATTTGCATTAGGAAAGATCTTGATTTCTATTAAGAGCATTCTTGGATTATTTTTATGTGATTGGTGCATATGAGTTCTTCTTCATAATACTATACTTGATTGATGAGATATATATACATGAATATATATGTATGTATATGCATGTTGACGATAATCCATACACATGAGGGAACACGTACATGAGAGTACATAGGTAGAATTTCCTATGCACACTTATAGATGGGTTTCCCGTGGGCATGGTGATATCATGAGGACAAAGAGACATGTAAGTATGTATATGTATATACATCATGTGTATATATATATTGATAAGATAGTAATTGTTCATATGTTTGATTGTATAATTGAATATATATATATGAAATATATACATATGTATACACATGTTGATATATACGTATGTGTTGATAAATGGGAATGTCCATATGAGTATGTCAATATATGTATACATAAGTATACATGTATATATATGCAAACGATATTGTATATGAAATGTTAACTTGATCACATTCATTCAAATATCAAGTGTAGTATGTAGACAAACTTATTTATCAAATAATGTATAAATAAATAAATATATAGAGTGTATATATAAAAATAACGTTAAATGCTATTTATTAATGTTATATATATGTAAATATATATCTATAAATATTTATTTACTTATTTATATATACATATTATGCTAATGGTCGAATTATGCTAGTGGTCGATTAATAGTATAAATGCCATGGTCAATTTAATACGAATGTAGCACTATATATTACCAGTGCAATGCTAAGTATTAAGCCGCATTTATCATTAATGATAAAAGGCGATGGAAAATACAAATTTTAAATCTACCAAGAGAAGTTTATTAAACTAAACGCTAAAATTGCAATGCACTATATTATATGACATGTTGATTCAAAGCATTAACATCACTATTTAGAAGGAGGTTGAATCATTGTAAGGTATCAATTGCCATGTCTTGACCAAGTCGACTAAGTAATATACAACCAGATAATGATTGATTGATTCCTATGTTTTAAACAGTGAGCTTGAGAATAGGAAATGTGATGATTACTTGGTGCCATAATATGAATTTTGTGTTTTCTTTAGAATTCTTATAAGCCTAAAAGTTGATTTCCTGAATGAAGCATGTGCTTTATGAAAGTCAAACTATTGTTGACAAACATAGGGTTGATCTATTGTATAATTTTGATGAGTAATATGATATAAATATGCCACCTTTTTATTGATAAGATGAGTCAATGGTATATTGTTGAGAAGTGTCATAGCATAATCCTTGATTGTAGGCTGAAGATGCTAGTTTTTGGTATAAATATGAGAAATTCTCACCTCATTTGGATAAAATTCTTCTTTCCATTCACCGAATTCCTCCATTTTGCTGTATTTTTAATTAAGAGTTATTGTGATGAATTTAGTGATAGAAATTGAGAGGGTTTGTTGCTAAGTTGATTCTAAGAGTAGGCTAATCTTGAGATCCAGTGGGTCAATTAGAAAAAGCGTTTATCAAGCATGAAATTAGATTATCTTCATGTTTTGTCTTTATTGTGAAATATTGATTGCCTTGTGTGTATTAAGTGGAAATTGCAATAGGTTGTAGGAAAGGAAAATACATTGTTATGATTTTCTTATAATTATTTTTACTTACTCCATAATAAGGAGAGGTTGAATGTCGTATATATTATTACATACTAGGATTGACGAAATGGTAATAGCTTGTTAAGTTATTTTATGAAAAGTTAATTTGTAGACTTAGAAAGCTCACATGTTATACCTGGAATAGAATATCCATTGAATGGGGTAGCCTATTCTTTTGCTTATGTTTTGTTGGTTGTGATACCATTGTGTTTTGGAAAAAGGGAGTAGGTTATTTCTTAGGTTAATGACTACCTATTGAAGGAAATTACCTATGCATAGTTTAATGGCATTAAGTCATGTTGAGCTAGAGTAGTGTATGTGAATAGTATGACCATCACTCAAAGTACCGAGTGAGAATACTTTGGCCAAAGTAGTGTGATTGCCTTTGGCTCCACTGTCAATTCATCGTGTTCTTTTTATGCATACTAGTTTAGGATTGTAGTGTCTACAAGTTTTATTTATGTAGGGAAGAACACTAGGCTTAGAGTGGTTTTCATTATGATGTTACTCCACCAATCTCTTCGTCGAAGGGTAGGGCCATCTATCATATGATAGATGTGAGAGACCGCATTTGAGTCTGTGGTTGGTAGAAAAGTGCTTGAGTGATGCTTCTCCTCCTCAGCTAGCGACCAAGATTTGAAAGGAGATTCCTAGAGCATATGTGACCAATGTCATAGGGTGAACTAAATAGACTAGATCCATATAGGTTTAAACCCTATTTAATCCCCTAAGCATTAATCCTAATAAGATAATCAAACGAAGAAGCCATTAAACTAACATGCTAAAATCATGAAATCTTGACAAACATCTATTCTAAGACCTTGAATTTTATCCTATTGGGGGAGTGGTTTCACATTGATGTGGAATGATGACCCTTTCCCAGTCCCTTGGATAATATGATCCTTATTCCAATCGATTTTATTGATGAAAATCGATGCAATATGACCAAAATATGGATGAAAAATCTATATTAACATGATGAAGATGAATGATACATGCTAAATGCTTGATGGTAATAATACAATCTATGCTAAATGGATCTGAAGTTCAAAGATGAAATCCATTTGATGCAAATTAGACTAAAATGATGCAAACTAAGCTAAAATGGAAGCCATTAATGGATGCTTAAGCTACTATGATCAAGATTTAAAATAAAATTCTAAATATATGCTAAATATGGATGTAAGTGGGTATGAGTTTCAATAGAATAAGTTTTTTATTAAAATATGGATCCATATTCAATAGATGCAAGGTCTATTTATAGAATAGGCAATGAGAAACCAATGGTCAAGATTGAAAGAATCAATTAATGGTCAGGATGGAAAGACGATGGAGGCATGGATCATGGATTACCATCAAGGGTTGAGAATGAAAGTTGATATTTAATCAAGGGCTCATAATCATGCAAAGAAGAACACTGTCAAAGCTTGCTCAAGAAGTTTTTTGAAAGTTTGTTACAAAGAAGAATATTTCATTTTTTGAATGAGTGTAAAGGGAGAATATTCTCAAAGAATATTCTTATGCAAGTGGATGAGGAAAATTAGCATTTAGTTAATAAAAACTTAATTTGAATGTGCAAGTTGAATAAATTTTAATGAGTGCACAAGAAGGAATATTCTATGAGAATATTCCCTTTTGGAGGAATGTGCAAAGGAGGAATATTCCCTTGCAAGTGTGGTGTAGGGCACCCTAGGTCTTCATGCCTCCAAGAGGCCAAAGTTAGCATTTTGTTTTTTTTTATGATGTTTTCATGTAATAAGGTTTGAGAAGACCATTTTATTCTTGTTTAGGTCTAGTTTGAGTGCTTAAGGGTGAATTAGAGTCTCATTGCAAAATATTGTCAAGTTGCACAAATGTTGTCAAAGCAACTTTTCATTTTGTTGTCAAATAGGAGGTTGAACGGTTAAAAATTGAAATGTGGTTAGGAATCATTGGGATTTTGTTGGAAAAGGTTTAAAATGTCTTGTATGATCAAAGAGGGGTTGGTTGTTAAAGTTTTGAAAAGAAAGCAATAAAGGAACACTATTTTTCTAAAACTTTGAACGTGTTCTTTTCTATTTTGGTGAATGGTACAGTCTATACAGACCAATAATGACTCTAAAATCTATTAGATAGTGTTGGCACATGAATCCTATAAATTTTGGTTTTTGTTTCATCGATTTTCATTGAGTTTTGTAGAAGTTACAAGTATTTTTTCTAAAAACAATCCAAAATCCTAGGTAGGGTTCCTAGTGGACTTGTAAAATGCATTTCTTGCCATTCCCACAGTATGAATTCCTAAAAATTGGCGGAATGGCTTATCATTATATATATTTTCATTCCTCAAAATTTTAGATTCCAAGGTTTTGGTTGGCACGTGTTTTGGTGATACCCTAGGTCTGATCTTTTCATGTTTTAGGGCCTATTTAGGAAGAGGACAATCAATTTTTAAAGGATTTCATAGAAAGGACCCTACCTTAGTTTTGAGATATGTTTGGGAAGGGCCAAAAGGGTATTCCAAATAGGTATTAAATTTTTAATAGAATGTCTACAATGAAAGTTATGACCAAAAAACTCAAATTGCTACCCCCATATTTTAGGCTTTAAAAGCAAGTTGTCAAGAATGAATAAGAATTCCCATTTTCACCATTTGTATTGAAACCCTAGTTGTGTTGTGTTAAGTTTTTTATGAGTGGGTCCTTCATGCTCTGCATCAAATTGGTATCAGAGCCCAAAGATTTGGGCAAGAAATTTTTGGAGTTTGTGTTTTTTCTTTTTGCAGGTTGAATGAAGAGCTTGGATGCTAAAAGACTAGGCCAAGGGAAAAGAAAGGGGCATAAGGTGAGGTATCACAAAGAAAATAAGAAGCAAGGTGAAAGAGACTTTCTTACAGAATAATAATGAAAGAGTTGAGGAGAAAAGTCTATGGAGACTTGCAAAGTGAGGAGGTACCAAACAAGAAGCTAGTGATGAAAAAAGAAAGTGATATAAATAATAAGGATAAGAGGGAAAAACAAATGGATATTGAAAAAGACATAATAGAATTGAGACAATCCTTCGAGAAAATGAAATAAATCCAAGGAAAAATGCAAGGGGGAATGAAACTTGAGTTGCAACAATGTCTTGAGAAGGCATAACAAAAAAGTGGTTGGCATTTTCCAATAAGAAAGAGACTCAAATGGCCTATCGAGAAGATTATTTTGAAGAGAATGAAGGAAGAGAAAAAGCCATTTGAGAAAGAGGAAGGTCATGAATCAAAAATTGGCTCTAGTGTTATATTGGTGAGTAAAAAGGAGTTTATTCAAATCATAGAGAAGGAAGACAAAAATCCAAAAGGGGGAGCAAGTGTGATGATAATGAGTCAGAAAGAGTTCCTAAAGCCCATGAAGGAGGAAAGAGTGGATTTTGAGATCATGATCAGACCTTGTACTGTCATGACAACAGTTGACATATCTAATTTTCCATGGGAGATCCAAAGCATGTTGAAGGATGGTATAAACATAATTGTGGATGAGTTTTCACCTTCTTTATTACCAATGCAAATGATCAATCATTTACAGTTGTTTGAAGAGAGTGAATTTGAGTCTCATTTGCAAGTGGAGCAAGGTGAGTTGCAGGGTTCAGATTTTTAATTATTTGAATGCAAGGATAGAGCTTTCAATTTAGTCTACCATGGTACACATTTACCATTTGAGTTTGAGGATGCAAAGAGATTTTTTTTTGCTACTAGGATAGTAAAGAGGGTTGTAGATAGGGAAGATACAATTGCCTTTGTATATTTGCAGACCAAGATCCTTCAATTAGGTGTTGCCATGTTGACAAGGTCACTAAAAGAGTGTGAGCAGTAGGGCAAAGAAGAAGGCATAGCCGGTGATGATGTTACACAAATAGTTTCAGAGGGAAATGTTGCCATTGTTATCAACCAAGTGCAAGGGGAAGACTATGATAAATCTACTGGGAAGACTGATCAATTTCATCTGAAATTTGTTAAAGCATTGTTGAAAGAAGGATTTAGAGGTGTAGCTTAAGGATAGGCTTATTTTAACAAGTTCAAATACCTTTGCCAAATGTTCAAGAAACCTAAGGTGAAGATGAAACAAGCATTGGTATGTTTCAAATAAGACAATGCATAGAGACTTAAAGGTATCGGGCAAGAGATTTCAAACATGGTTCTCATGTTACTACCCTCCATTCAAGTGGAGCTTGAATCTTTCTTTTCTCGGAGTATGGTGCAGGGGCACCCTAGGTCTTCATGCCTCCAAGAGGCCAAAGTTAGGATTTTGTTTTATTTTATGATATTTGCATGTAATAAATTCTAAGAAGACCATTTTATGCTTGTTTAGGTTTAGTTTGAGTGGTTAAGGGTGCATTAGAGTCTAGTTGCAAAATATTGTCAAGTTGCACAAATATTATCAAAGAAACTTTGCATTTTGTTGTCAAATGGGAAGTTGAACACTTGGAAGTTAAAATATGGTTAGGAACCATTGGGATTCTATTGGAAATTTTTTAAAATGTCTTGTATGGTTGAAGAGGGGTTGGTTGTTAAAGTTTTGAAAAGAAAGCAATAAAGGAACACTATTTTTTTTTAAAATGAACGTGTTCTTTCTTGTTCTGGTGAATAGTACAGTTTGTACAAACTAGTAATAACTCTAAAACTTGTTGGATAGTGTTGGCACATGAATCCTCTAAATTTTGGTTTTTGTTTCATCAAATTTCATTAAGTTTTGTAGAATTTACAAGCGGTTTTCTAAAAATAGTCCAGAATCCTAGGTAGGGTTCTTAGTGGACTTGTAAAATGCATTTCTTGTCATTCCCATAGTATAAATTCCTAAAAATTGGTGTAATGGCTTATCATTGTATATATTTTCATTCCTCAAACATTTATATTCCAGGGTTTTGGTTGGCACATGTTTTGGTGATTACCTAGATTTGATCTTTTCATGTTTTAAGCATATTCAAGAAGAGGACAATCAATTTTTGAAGGATTCCATACAAAAGACCCTCCCATAGTTTTGAGATATGTTTGATAAGATCCAAAAGGGTATTCCAAATAGGTCTTAAATTTTTAATATCAGGTCTACAATGAAAGTTATGACCAAAAAACCCAAATTGTTGCCCCCATGTTTTAGGGTTTAAAAGCAAGTTGTCAAGAATGCCAATTTTCACCATTTGTATTGAAACCCTAGTTTTGTTGTGTTAATTTTATTGTGAGTGAGGCCTTCACGCTCTGCATCAAAGTGGGAGAGTTAGAATTAATTAGTAATTTGATAATTAAAAAAAAAAAAATCAATAATGCAAATTAGGGGAATTTAGGATATTCATTAAATAATTAACATATTTAATGAAAAGGGATCAAGATGACATTTAATTAAATAATTAAGATTATTTAATTAAATGAGAGGGCTTAGGGTGTTAAAATTAAATATTTTGATTTATCCAATTTAACAAGATGAAAGGTTAGCATGAAAGGGGTAGGAATTAACCTAATAAGATTAATCAAATTAATAGATGAAAATGATGCATTTAATTAAATAACTAGGTTAATTTAATCAAATAAGCGTGAGAAGATGAAATTCAAGACGAAATGATGTTAATATATTGGATTCAAGTGTGTATACCTTTCAGGACATTTTTTAAGTGTCTACATTTTGCCCCTCTTTGAAGCGATGTATCTGTTACATTGGTTCAAAGACAGACACTCTTCAGATAAATGTTGTTGCTCATATCAAATATTCAAAAAAAATGATTGTTTTTATGCCCCACTATTGCCCCAATGAAAAGAATTAAGTTGGTACCCTACACCCTCAAGAGATCGAGTGGAAATTTTAAATTTTGGGTTGATCTCTAAACAAAGATGGAATATAGGTTTAGCTCAAAGAGGACTAGAGAACTCAAATGTTTGATGTAGATATATTTTATGATGTATAGACAATCATCAGTCATTGGTAGCCTAATGTATATTTTGATATATCACACATATTCAATACCTAGAGAGAAGTTTTAGTAAATATAGAAGAATAAGATGGATGGATTGACCATTGATTTCAAGATTGATTCAAACGGTTAGGGTTAGAAGTCAGATATCCAATAAATGCAAATTTGATCAATGAAACAAAGAAATAAAACACATAAAATTATATCAAAAACAAGACAAGACAAATAATTTAACGTGGTTCACCCAATCTGGGCTACATCCACAAAACTGTAGCCATCTAATGATTTTATTATCCAATGCAAAACATACTACAATAACACGAATAATGCCCTTCTAAAAATCCCATCCCAACCTCTTATAACAAGCCTTGTAGAAGCTTCTAGAATTAGGGTTTTATAAAGTCAATTTTTTATCTTGTCGGTGATGAAGCAAAAAATAGTAGAAAAAATTCACGCAAGGATACATGAAGAGTGTACAGTATAGCATGATCAGTCACCACATACCAAAAATATCCCACTTGGAGACTGATCAGACTCCACACCAACACAAGAATTCCAATCAAGTCCATGATCCCTCGAGACTTTATTATATTATGGTGATGATAGTGATGATTTTCTCATATATGGGATTGGGACTCTTCATCATTCCTTATTGTTTAATATAACACATAGAAATGATGCATCATGGTATTGATAACCATGATGGAATTGTATCTAGTATGATGGAATTTGACTCTGCAAACATATAGGATAGTCCTTGTTCACACCTTGACATACGGAAACCTCGCTAGAATGTATTTTAGAAGTTTTAGAATAACTTGGACCAAAGCATACACAATAGTAAAAAATTTATTCCAAACAACCTCCCTACACACAAAAAAAGAAAGTATGCGACAAGATTATTTTACAAGAATAACCCATAAGCATAGAAAACAAAAGATAATGATCGATGCCCCATTCCTTTCTCTCTAAATCGTTTAGAAATTATCGAGAGGTCCTCAAAATGGGTCAATAAGATAAATCAAAAGACAAGATAAAAAAATAATTAATGTTATGTATATCTCTTGCCAAAGGGTGTTATGTTTTAGGATAAGTATCCAAAGTGATTGCTAATGATAATTCCCATTGTAGGAAGGATGCATCCTAGGACGTGTTATCAGATGTTGGCGAGTTGATAGATTGTTTGAAATGTCGTTGATATAAGGTTCAATTGACATGTTTGATAATGATCAAGAGTTTGATTGTTGTGTTTAAAGGTGCTACTTTTGTTGATTGTTGTACTTGTTTTCCGTTTGTGTTGCCAAAGGTTTAGGGTGATGATTGATTTATTATGGAAGAGATTATTGCGGGTGAAAGAAAAATGGGATGTGTGGTTTTGGATTTTTTGGGATATTTCAATGTTTTTGGTGTTTTGGAATGTTTTGAGGTTGTTTTCGGTCTTTTTGAATGTGTATGTGAATGTTTTGGTTTTCAATTATTTGATGCTATTTAGGGTTTTTGCAAAGTTTTCCAATGTTTTGGGGTTTTCAATTTTTAAACATTTTTGGATTTTTCTAAGTTTTCAAATGTTTTGGGGGTTTTTTGAGATTTTTCCAGGAACCTAACCTAAAAGACTATCCTAGGGGCCTTAGGGGCTTATCAAAGATGAGCCTTGCCTACGTTATACACGTAGAGACCACGTAGTTCGACTGAATTTAATTTATTATCAATGAGAAATGAAAACTTGATGGATTGTCAGTTTATTATGATGAATTCCTAAAGGACTGACCTAGGGTGTCTC
Source organism: Sequoiadendron giganteum (assembly GCA_007115665.2). NCBI lineage: Eukaryota > Viridiplantae > Streptophyta > Pinopsida > Cupressales > Cupressaceae > Sequoiadendron > Sequoiadendron giganteum. The sequence continues at coordinate 185,464,046 of CM021102.1, read as the reverse complement.
AGGGGCACATCATTGATGGCCCTACCTAAGCTCAATCTTAGAGACAACATAGTTCATCAAGGTAAGTTTTTTATTTTGATTTTCAATGTTTCGACATGTTTAGGGATTTTGATGTGTTTTGGATGTTTTGGATTTTGAATTTACAACTTTTCAAATGTTTTCGGATTTTATCTGTACATGATTTTGATGTTTTTGGATTTTTTGATTTTGCAAGAGTTTTTGGGTTTTGATGAGGTTTTAAAATGTTTTTTGGTATTTTTGATGAGATTTTGAGGATAAATGATACCTAGATCATGATGTTGATGTCACGTTGTGAGATACAAGAAATGCATGAAGAGTTATTTGGAAAAAAGAGTGCAATAACCTACCCCCAGTATCTAGCAATGCTTCATAGTTTAATGAACAAACCAAGATAGGTAATGTATATGCGAAGAGTTCAACAAAGTCTTATCATACTAGATATAGGCTATGGGACTTCATGAGATAAAATGGTAAAGATCCCGTCAAAAGTTTTGTCATGAGTAGAGTTGAAGTATACACCGAATCTTTGTCAAGATCAAGATAAACAAGAATATATGGATAAATTTGGTTTGGATGGATGGAGGGAACATTGGATTTATCATGACAAGGATGGGATGCTTCTGTCCGAGAAGGATCATATAGATGTTCAATTCTACTCATGATGCTTGTTTGCCAAGTTTTCATCATAGCACTTTCCCAAAGCGCCACTATAGTGGTTTTCACTGGAGGATGATTTTTATTTTTTAACTATTTTCTTGATTTTTTGATTTTTTTAATTGTCTAGAAGTTTTACCCTCATGTTTGGTGGTATTGATGTAGAGGCCATTATCATAATGTGCCAATGATATCCTTCTTGAAGAAGCTACTTTGCTAAGACATGAGCACTTGAATGCAACTTTGAAGAACTCTGGTCTGTCTTATCAGTATTGGAATTAACCTCGCCTAGGTGCACACATCACGATAAAGTGCCTTCAAAATCCTTATGATGAAGAGTAGCTGCCAACACATGGTCAATGTGAGAATTTGATATCATAAATAAATTGTACAATGTCAGACATGAAGGAATATGAGATGGATTGGGTGATGGTTTGGAACCTTTGACTCTCCAAACTTGGGAAGATGAGCGATGATGGGTAGGAAAGGATATTTTCGTGGAATTAGGACCAACCACTAGATGTCCTTTGTTCCTTGCTTGAGAAGCTTGCTTTTGTATTTGAGGATTCTTTTGATGGATAACTTTCTCTTTTTGATTTTTCCCCATAGTTTCTTTGACTGATGGAGTATCATTGGGATGATTTTCTTTATTTTTCTTTGCTATCCATTTGTATTTGCTTTAGCATTTCTACTTTACTGCTTTATTTTCTTTGATGATCTTCTCCTTACTTTGATAGGCTTTTTTATTTTTATGTTGGTCCATATTTGAGTATGAGATGATGGGTGGATGATGATTCATGATATGACTAGTTGTAGTGTTGATAGTATTTTCATCATAACGATCCTTCATGCCCCATATGTTGATGTTTGTTGTAGTCAATATTTCCCTCGACGTTGTGAAGGTATTATCAATACCTAATCCTTTGCTCTGATAATGTATCCTTTGATCCATAGCCATTGAATATGAATTTTCATGAACACATGATATTGCTATGGGTTTCTACTATTTAGGAATATGAACGGTTTGCTCTAATTCTATGACATCATTATCTGTTGATACTACTTCAAAAGATGTTGGTGCTAATTCAAAAGATGTCAATGATGCACAATCACTATAAGAATCAAGAATGTCGAATGTTTCTTACTCTTGTGTAGGAATACCAAGAGTGAGAGACTCTTGTTTTGGATGAAGAACGTCTATATGTCCATCAGAAAGAACATCTGAGGGGTGATATTGAGGACATATTTGGAGTTTAAAATGGTTTGGAAGATATCCCTTAACTCTTGGTGAAACTCTGGGGATAGGGATTCTTGATCTTGACTCGATTTGGAGTAACTTTTTTTATCCTCAAGAGCCTCTTCTTGGAATGATCCTTGGGTGCATGATATTTCATCAATAAAAGACTCTTCACAATAGTTTGTGGGTATGGGTGTAGCAAGGGATATTTTTGGCTCATTTGGAACTTCTTCAACATGATCAATCATTGAGTCATATGTGGGAGGGATATTGTTATCAGATACAAACTTGATGCTATTATGGTATGAAATATTGCTAGACACTATTGATGGGTTTGAAATTTGTTTTAAAATAGTATCTTGATAAGTGTGTGAATCCTCATGTGGTGATGAAGGAATAGAAAAATATGTCCCACTGTGGTATCATGGGTATTGTTCACATTATTTGAGGTTGATGCCTTTCCTGAATCATTTCCTTTTGTATGATCAGCCATAGGGTTTGTGTAAATTTTCAGATTTTCATTCCCAATTTTTTTATTGAAATCAATGTCTCATTCAATAATATCTTCTATTAGATGTTTGATTCTAAAATAATTTTGTGTGTTATGACATTTGTATCGGTGAAATTCACAAAAATGATACTCTATATATCTATGAGGTTTGAATTTTGGATCTTGATAGTTTGAGAAATCTAGGAGTGTGATAAGATTATACTATAGAAACCTCTTCAACACATCTTCCATAGGTTTCCCTAAGGGAGTGAATTGTCGTTTAGGAGCACTGTTTGTTCTTTGTTGAGTGTTTGCAACATTGATCATTGGTTGATTGTTTCACGATGGTGTGTATGTTTTGTGTTCATGGTTTGGATGTTTGCTTGCCTAGGATCAGTTAAGACCACCTTTGCATCAACAAAACCATCACTAGTAACATTCTTATTCTTGGCCAAAAAGAAGGGCTTATCGTTAGAACTAGTGGATGGGCAGTTATCTTTATATGCTTGTGTGTTTCCCTGTGAGATTAGGGCTCTCTTGATGTTGAGGGCCCTAGGGATAAGCTCATCATAAGTGGTGATACATTGCATCTTCAAGTGAAAGGATAGATCTGGATCAAAATTTTCTATGATGATCCCCACTTGCTCTTACTAGCTCTCTTCCTCCATTGTTGTAAGAAATTGGTGAAGGATTCTCCTTTGTTTTGCTTGAGAGTGTATAACTCTTATAAGCTTATGTCCATGCCAATATTGAAGGAGAATTGATCTATGAATCTATCGATGATTTCTTGGAAGGTTTTGATACCTAAAGGTAACTGTGAAAACTAATCAATGGTTGGGCCTATCAAACTTTGTGGAAAGAGGTGCATCAAGTAGGAATCATTGTAGGCAACCTCCATACACATGAAGTTTAATTATTTGGTGTGGTCCATAGGATTTCCCTTCCCTTTGTATTTATCAAATTTAGGGATCTCAAAATTGGGAAGGAAAGGTACCATTATGATGTTTCTATCAAATGGGTATGGACACAAGTTTTGTTGTGTATGGTGCTTCTTCATTTTTCCCATTTCAATGTTTTGCATTTGTTACATTAGCGCCTTGAGTTGTGATGCCATATCATCTTGTGGGTTTGGTGGAGGAACATATGTCACATACTATGGGATGGCAGATGGATTATACGTGGGATTTTGATATGATGGGTTGTTGTATGGTGTATATGGTGGATTCTAATATTGTGAAGGTAATGGTGGTAGAGGTGGATATTCTCCTAACATGTTTGGATTGACAATGTTTTGTTGAGGATTATAGTATAAACCTAGTTGTTGTTGTAGTTGTGCAAGCGTTTGTTGGGCGTATCATTGAGATAGCAAGGATTTTTGTTGGGCTTGTTGTTGTTGTTGGGATATGGGGACTGCTTGTGCTTGTTGTTGTTTTTGGGCTACAAGGGCTACTTGTTGCACTTGCTATTACTGTTGTACAACTAAGGTTGCTTGTTGGACTTTTTTTTGTTGCATTGCTTATTGGTAGGTGTCATGTGCTTGTTGAAAATCTAGAACATGAGCTTGTTGTTGTTACAAGGTTTGTTGATAGGCTTGTTGATGCTGCAAATCTTGATCTTGAGCTTGTTGTGCTTGTAATGCTTGTTGATAAGCTTGTTGTGCTTGTTGAAAATATAGAGCGTGAGCTTGTTGTGCCTGTAATGTGGAAGCATCTTGTTGTTGGGCCATGTGAGATGGGTTTTGGGTGATCATGGTATGAGTGGGTTGTGGGTTGATGATGATTGGTTGGGGGTTGATTTGGCTTAGCATTCCTTGTAAAATGGTTGATTAGGATGGAGGAATGTAAGTTTGAGGTCTCATTTGATTTTGCATGATGTGAGGGACCACTAGAAAAGATGATGGTGTCATTTGGTGTTGTGATGTCAATGGCACATTTGGACCTTGGGTCAATTGATTAGAAAGGTTCCCTTGTTTTGTTTGATGTGGGATCAAGGCATTACCTTGACTGATGGGGTTTGTGATCAACATGTTGTTTGGATTCAGATTGATGATAGATGGAGTTGATGTGGGTGGTGGATTGACTTGAGTGTTTTGGGTAACCACTTGTTTTGATGTGTCAATGGGGTTGTTGGAACTGCTTGTTGGGGGTTGACCTTACATGAGAGTGTTGATTTGTTCTTGTTATCCTATTTGAGGAACTTGGTTCATATTTCCTTGTGTAACATGGGAACACCTTAGGTACTCATGGTGATGGATGAAGATGGTTTCACTCAAAAATTCGAGGTCATTGTGATGTTTTGAAATGTAATTGGAACATGTGGATGTAGAAGATTTTGTGGAACGACAGTGTTTAAGAGAATGGTCATGTTGTGAATATCCAAAGTTGTATTTTTTCCTAGACATGAAGTGAGACCAAGGTTGGTTTCTAGTCTAGTTGCAAGACTAGATGTTAAGGGTTGACTTGATACGTTTAATGAAGATGGTTGAATGATAGATTGAGTCAAACCTTGTGCTAAGGGTTGTGTGATGGAAGTTTGAGGATTTGAAGGCACATTTCCTAAGGTTTGATGATCTTGTTTATACTCAAGGAGTTCTTCCTTAGTAAGCTCAAATGCGTTGTTTGTGACATCTTCTACCTCATATGATTCCAATGGATTTGGGGGTTATTGTGAGGGGGTAGAATGACTCATTGGATCAAATTATTGTGGGTTTGGATCACTTGTGGTGGATGTGACTTTGGTTTCTTCCATGATTCTATTGTGTTGTGATCTTGTTGTAACTATGAATTATGGGTCAACTATGAGAGAGTTATTTTGAGATTTATAATATTTAAACTCTCTAGTTGACTCAATTTTTTGTAAAAGGGACACTCTAAGTCATTTTGGAGCAATGGTGAGAATGAAAGATGAAAAGGATGAATGATATGGGTAGTGATCTTTGTAAACTTTTGATGTACAACTCTTTTGACTATTGGTTTGATTATTTTGAGATTATGGATAATGGATTTGTGAATCTTTATGGTAGACTTGTGACCTTCAAGATAAACTAGTCCACAAATGTGATAACTAACTTAACTAAATGCATGGGAAAGGATTAATTTCACACACAAAGTAGATAAGTTAGGGTTTGGGTTGATAGATTTCTAAGTCCAAAGTGTTGGTGTGTTTCAAAAGTTCACAAATTTTGGTGAAGTGAAGTGTGAAATATGATGAAGGGTGGATGAAATGATTGACCCAAAATGTTAACCTAGAATGGACCTTTATTTTGCAAGACCAAGGTAGTGAGAAAAATGCTATACCTCTAAAGTGATAATACTCCAAGAACTCAATGATTTTGGTAAAATAGAACTCAAATGATTTTGAAAATAGAACTCAATGATTTGGACCATGGAACTCTTTTTTGTTTTGAAAAAATAGAATTTGGACTCAATGTTTTGCAATATTTTCCTTGTCTCAATTTGCTTATTTTGGGGAGTCAAAGTTTAAACATACATCAATGTGGGGTGTTCATTTTATTTAATCTTGGATTAATGAAGTTATTTTGTTACCACATCAAAAAAATCTTAGTTAACATTTCAAACTAAAATATCTATGTCAAAATCATCCTTCATTTCGCAAAGTACACTATGTGAAAATCATGAAGCTAAGGCCATAGTTCCCTAGGTTAACTTTGGAAAGTGTGGATTTAGATATAAGCCAAAATACTTAGAAGTTGTCTCAGCAAAAAGTGTAGCCTTGACACTTTTCACTAATTTGGGCCTTTTCCCTTGGATTTTGGCCTAGTTTTGCTTTGATCTAATGTTGTAATGTGGACAATACATTCACATTAGGTCTTGAATGCTTGCAAATCAATAACAACCTAATGGTATTTTATAAAGGTGTTGTGAAGTGTTATAACACATCTTCCCACTTTTCTAAGACCCTTTCAACACAATTCACCTAAACAACCCCTTTTTACCTCTTTCCAAGCCTTGTGCCAAAGTGTTGTAAGGTGTTGTAATACATTTTCACACTTTCCTAGGCTTTTCATCACTAATTCAACCCTTCCTTATGTTAAATTGGCCCCCTAATGTATTTGTAGGCTCTACTTAAGTGTGTTTTGGGAGACAAGCTCATTAATCATCATTAAACACCACTTAATTTCATACCACCACTTGAATTTGTCCAAGTGGACTAGGTCGCCACCTTGGGCGACCTAGTCCCTTTTGGCATAAAAATTGAGATTAAAACAAAATTCTAACGGGAAATTTCCTCCAAAACCCTAAGGTCGGCCTATCATGTGTTTTTTTTTGGGGAATTAGGGCATAACATGTATAAATAAGGGTTTTTATCCTGAATCCCCCCCCCCCTTAACATATTTTCATCTTCACAAGCACTCAATCTTCTCAAGAAAACATTCAAGCACTTATCATTTCAAACATCATCCATTGGAGTTGGTTCTTGCATGTCCTCAGACATCTTCAACAAGGGTTTGGTGATTTTTTACATTTTCTTGTCACTCAATCATCTTTCCCTTTCATTCCATTTCATTTGGGTTTGATTACCATCATGGGGTTTGACTAAGGAAAACCCCTATTCTCTAACCCAAACCTTTTCCTTCTCTTTGCATGTGTGTTTTGCAAGTTTGTATGCAGATTAGTCAAGGAGAAAAGTGTTGAAAAGGTTTCATAATTCCATCCACAACATTCCAAGTCAACAAACCCTAGAAGGAGCTAAAGGACAACTTGCGGGTCGTTTTCTGAAGATTCGGACATGGGTCTTTGTCAGAAACAAAAGTACAAGTGGGCACCTACGGATTCCAACCTCGAAACTCCCGAAAGCTCTAGGAGGACTAGGTTTCCATCATTGGTGAATTAGTCCATGTACTAGGCCTGGAAGGTGGTTTTTGTGTTTTTAGATACCCTTTTACCAGAAACCTATTTCTGCAAGGTTTCCTAGGAAGAGGACTAGGTCACCCATTCTGGTGTAAGTGTCCTAGTGAGCATTTTCAATAGATTCTAGAAGATCCCAAAAGCTCCTCTTCTTCAACCTTCAATTTCTAGTTGCAACATTACTATCTTTTCCAATTTCTTTACAAATTACATACATTTTAGGTCATTATTAGGAAATTGCATGTAATTTACATTTAATTTAGTTTTCATTTCATAGTTATTTTATTTCACTACATTGCAACACTTAGGCACACACATCACACCCATTTCAAACCCCAACCCCTTTGAATGAACCCACCAAAAACACATCATTAGTGTGATAGAGAGCCATTCTTCCACCTTCCTCCTAGGTGAAAAACCCTAGGAGCCTAATTGGGGAATCCTCTTTCCCTAATTTCATCTCTTTTTGGTGGTTCATTTTGGTAAACCCGTCCTTAGAACACTTCTTTTCACTTCTGATTTTTGCATTTGCATCCTAGGAAAAAGCTTGCATTGCATTGTTTGCATTCTAGGGTTCTTAAAAGTGCATTAGTGAAAAGTTCATGATAGCTTGCATTTCACATTGCATTTTTCATTGAAAAAATACCAAAAAAAATCTGCTTTTCCTTTTTGTACTACATTGAAAAGCATAAAAATCATAAAAACCAGTCAAAAACTCTAAAAAGTGTTAAAATTATCACTGCTGGGACTTATTTGCCACACTGCGTGACCTAGTCCACTTGCACCATTTACACTATAATTTTTGGCATTTTCATAGCATTGTTTGCACTTCTGCTTTCTACAATTTCATTTCTATTTTTATTTCCATATTCTTTGTTTCAGTCGATTTATTGTCATTTGTTTGCTTTCATTATGGCTATGTCTTTCAAATTTTTTTGGATGTCCTTCAAATCCCTAGTGGATATGTCAAGCTGCACCTTTGCCACTGATCCTAATGACCTTGAACCTACCCTTGCTCAATCACCTCCTAATGCATGTCCTCCTCGTGAAGTTGACATCATTGGAGACTATGACACTAGCATGAACCGGCTCCTTAACGAATGCCTTGATAATCTTCAAGAAAATACAACCTTCTACCTATCCATGAAACAACCCCCACTTCCTACCATGTCACCCCTTGAAGAATTTGGTTATCTCCATCTTGAAACTCATAATACACCTAAGTTCCCTATCCAAGGTGAACCTAGTTTTTCTAGACATGTTCCTACTCAACCCTTTTACCATAACCAAATGACAAACCCCCCAATTAACCTTCACCAAACTTATGGAAAAGGTTTTACCATTCTTAGTAAACAAGGTGGTGACACAACAAATGAACATGAAATTCACAAATTTTATAAATAATTATCTCCTGATGAACATACAAAGGGAATAGGCTATCAAGATCCTCCTCATGACCATACGCCTCCTAGAGAATTTCTCAGGCTTCGTGATGATGGCACGATGATCTTCGATTTCCCTCCTAATTTGGATGTTCTCCTTCCTAAAGAACACTCACCATATCCTAATAACAACTTAGACAATCCTCAGATCATCTCAGGACCTCCTGCCCTATTCTCCTCTCATGAAGTTGGAGAATCTAGTAGACACAAGAGGCCTTATAAATTATAGAAACTCAAGTTTCCTCTTCATCCCCCACCTGAATGTGAGGAAATTACAAATTCTCCTCAACAAAGACCTCATCACATTGCCACTTAGGAATAGGTTGGTAATATTCCCTAGAGATGCTAATGTCCCCCATTGTGCATACCATCATGTTCTCAACCATCGAAGCGATGAGTGTCATAATTTGAAAGAGACATTGAGCAAGTATCATTTCGATGATGATAATTGTTACCCCCTCAAACCATAAACTACTATCACACACCCTATCATGTAATAGTTGTAGAACATTCTCTTCTCAATATTACATTATCCTTCCCGCCACCCAACTCGGTTCATTCTTGCTTTGCACTTAGTGGGGGAAAGAGTTTGCTAGCCTTGTCCCAGTAATGCACTTGTCTTTGTCTCTTCGCTATGTTGTTCACCTCCCACTTATACCAACTGAGATTGGGAGGCTGATGAATTGCTTAACGGTTGACTTACACTTGCCTTACTAGTCTTGTGTTTGCTTTTGTGTGACATGTTTCCCCTGTACTATTATGTTTGATGTTCCCTCTCTTTGTGACATTCTTCTATTTTTACCTTCCTTCTATATGTCGTGCATTCATTTTTCTTTTTCGCTTTTTCTTTTCGCCTTCCTTTTGGGGATGATGCAAGGCATTGAGACCGCAATGTCTGGACTTCATGTTGACCCAAAAGGCCTTTTCCTTTTATTTTTTCTTTTTGTCTTCCTTTTGAGAATTATGTAAGGCATTGAGACCCAAATGTCTCCTTCATGTTGATCCAAAAGGCCTTTTCCTTTTATTTTTGCTTTTTTCCTTCCTTTTCGGGATGATGCAAGGCATTGAGACCACAATGTCTCCTTCATGTTGACTCAAAAAGGCTCTTTTTGTTTCCCTTTTTATTTTTCCTTTTTTGTCCTTTTGGGGATGATGCAAAGCATTAAGACATCCTATGTCTCTTCCATGTTGACCCAAAATGAATCTTTCTTTTTTGCTTTCACTCTCTTTGTGTCCTTCTTCTAGTTCTATGTATTTGGGGAGATGAGGATAGTTCTGAGCTCTCTACACAAATATTTCAGCAACGAGCATACTGACCCCAAATCCATAGATCTCTTATGTGTTTGTGGTTTCTTATTTTGGGGGCAACCCCCTTTCTCTTTTCTTTTACATGATGTAGCCTCACTTGGACACATATCACTTGGCCTAGGGTTTTCCAAGTTGGCTCTCATGTCCCTTTCTTTCCTTTTTCATCTTGCATTTCTCTACTTTAAAGTAATTGATCACAAAACGGTGTGTAGAAATTCCTTTAAAGTAGGGGAATACATTGGCATTATTCATTTTGAATTTTCTTTTCTTTGTCTTTGGTTCCTAGTGCAACCTTATTACTTCATACGATGATTTTCTCACTTTGTGGATGGCATTGGGTATAATGTCCTTCATGAAAGTGGCCTATCTTAGCATATTACATTCCCCTTAGCAGCCTGATGTGACACAGTACATCCCCTAAGTTGTGAATTTTTTATTCTTTGATTGGTCCTCTCTTGGAGAAATTAGACACAATGCTACCTAATTCAAAGACCTTATGAACTAAATAAGACTCTTTTGAACATCTCCTTTTGCATTTTACATGTTGCATTTTTTACTTTGCATACATGGCCACCTTGTATAGCATAGCTTGCATGCCTATGGTGCCATATTGCACTTGTTCATGAGACCCAAGCATACGTAGATTTGCTTGCCTCATGAACCATGAACCCTTGTCTTTTGTGGCACCTTATCAAAGTTATCAGGAGGTATAACTTTGGTATGGTTGAGCAGGAAGCCCAACTAGGCACGACTTTCTCCATAGCCACCTTTGTGTGTGTGAGACTGCATACCAACTGAGTGAATGTTTCTCACCCTTTTGGGCCTTCTCACCCGTCTAACAACCAAAAGTATCATCACCCCAGAGTGAGTACACTTCCTTTCGAACAAACAGCCTAGATCTGATCCACAACTAGTTGGACAAATGGTCGAAGCTTGATCTGACTTTCCCTCCCTCTTTACTCTTTCACATCACTTTCTTGTGTGATCTTTTGTGATTATGTTTGGTTTGCCATGGGATCTTGATCATCCCTCTTGATTATAGTCATCTCATATTACTAGCATGAATACATTCAGATGCCTTTCGGTATGCATGACTTGGCTACTTTAGTGCGAGTTTGAAGTAAGTTCATACTCTCACTAAAGTGGGGGCTAAATGTGTCACCAAAAAGTGTAGCCTTGACACTTTTCACTCATTTGGGCCTCTTTCCCTTAGATTTTGGCTTGGTTTTTCTTTGATCTAATGTTGTAATGTGGCCAATACATTCACATTAGGTCTTGAATGCTTGCAAATCAATAACAACCTAATGGTGTTTTACAAAGATTTTGTGAAGTGTTGTAACACATCTTCCCACTTTTCTAAGACCCTTTCAACACAATTCACCTAAACAACCCCTTTTTACCTCTTTCCAAGCCTTGTACCAAAGTGTTCTAAGGTGTTGTAATACATTTTCACACTTTCCTAGGCTTTTCATCACTAATTCAACCTTTCCTTATGTTAAATTGGCCCCTTAATGTATTTTTAGGCCCGACTTAAGTGTGTTTTGGGAGACAAGCCTGTTAATTATCATTAAACACCACTTAATTCTTGACCACCACTTGAATTTTTCCAAGTGGACTAGGTCGCCACCTTGGGAAACCTAGTCCCTTTTGGCATAAAATTCAAAATTAAAACAAAATTCTAATGGGAAATTTCCTCCAAAACCCTAAGGTCGGCCTATAATGTGTTATTTTCTGGGGACTTAGGGCATAGCATGTATAAATAAGGTTTTTTATCCTCATTCCCCCCCTTATCATCTTTTCATCTTCATAAGCACTCAATATTTTCAAGCAAGCATTCAAGCACTTAGCATTTCAAACACCATCCATTGGAGTTGGTTCTTGCATGTCTTCAAACATCTTCAACAAGGGTTTGGTGAGTGTTTACATTTGCTTGTCATTCAATCATCTTTCCCTTTAATTCTATTTCATTTGGGTTTGATTGCCATCATGGGGGTTGACTAAGGCAAACCCCTATTCTCTAACCCTAACCTTTTCCTTCTCTTTGCATGTGTGTTTTGTAGGTTTGTATGCAGATTAGTCAAGGAGAAAAGTGTTGAAAAGGTGTCATCATTCCATCCACAATATTCCAAGTCAACAAACCCTAGAAGGAGCTAAAGGACAACTTGCAGGTCATTTTCTAAAGATTCAGACATGGATCTCTATCAAAAATAGAAGTACAAGTGGACACCTACAGATTCCAACCTCAAAATTTTTGAAAGCTCTAGGAGGACTAGGTCACCATCATTGGAAAATTAGTCCCTGTACCAGGCCTGAAAAGTGGTTTTTGTGTTTCTAGATACCCTTTTACTAGAAACCTGTTTCGACAAGGTTTCCCGGGAAGAGGACTAGGTCACCCATTATGGCATAAGTGTCCCAATGAGAATTTTCAGTAGATTCTAGAAGATCCCATAGCTCCTCTTCTTCAACCTTCAGTTTCCAGGTGCACCATTTCCATTTCTTCCAGTTTCTTTAAGGATTACATACATTTTAGGTCATTATTAGGACATTGCATGTAATTTACATTTACTTTAGTTTGAATTTCATAGTTAGTTTATTTCATTACATTGTAACACTTAGGCACACACATCACACCCATTTCAAACCCCAATCCCTTTAAATGAACTCACCAAAAACACATCATTAGTGTGAAAGAGAATCATTCTTCCACCTTGCTCCTAGGTGAAAAACCCTAGGAGCCAAATTGGGGAATCCTCTTTCCCTAATTGCATCTCTTTTTGGTGGTTCAGAAGCATCTAAGGATAGAATCCTTAGGAAAAGAATCAATATTAGGAATTTTCAAAGGGTATCCATGCTTAAACCAAAGGGTTTGAAATTTTGAGAAACTTGTTGATGCGTGTTTGAGATGTTTTGGAACTAAGCAAAGTATTAAACTGGATCACAAACAATTACAACCCTAGCTCAAATGGGTGTGTATTTCTTAGTAGGCTTACCATCATCCCCTAAGAGATGATTAATTCATGAAGATGGAATGTACAAATAGGCTATGTCAAGGAAATGTATCGTCTTGACACGCCAAGCAAAAAAGTCCCTTCCCTATTTGCTTTATTGTCTCAACCAAAAACTGAACATGGTAAGTAACTTCTTGGAGCGGTGTTATTCCAATGCACCACCTTAAAATATGCTTCAGATATAAAATTGGTGAGCCATGACTAACAAAGGTTCTTAATCAAGATTTTCGAGATAAATTAGTGTCTATATATGCGGTGATTCACTCATTTAAGAGGCATCCCAACCCTTAGAAAAATCTAAGGGTTTTTACATATCACACATATACTAAGGGAGATATTTTTTGGTATAAAGCATCTGTACCAACTGGTTAATGACTTTCGTCACACCAATTATTTATATAGCAGACTGAAATGAAAGTATCACTTGGGTCGTTCCCTCTCACAAGTTGGGAGGTAGGCCCTCTAAATGTAACACAATGTGCAAAAGACACTCAGGATACTTTTCGTTACCCAAGATCACCAAAAGGCACGAGGGGAGAGGATACACACTTTAAGTAAGCACACACAAAGAAAGTATGCTTGTGTGTTTCTCTTCACCCAAGATCGCACGAAGCACAAGGGGAGTGGATACACACAAGGAAAGAAAGAACTCATTCATTTTAAGCACTGAATGAAAGTGTTTGATTGTTTTTTCAATTTTAAACCGATATTGCCAAAATGAGGATATGTGGGTTCAATTTTAACCAACTTTGAAAGTGAATTTTAAACCTAATTGAAAAACCCAATGGAAGTTTAATGGTCCTAAAACATGAATCAAAGCAAAATTTGAGGGGTTATATCATCTCATAAGTGTCAAAACACTTACAATAACTAGAACTAAGAAAAAACGAAAATACAAAATTTCAACTTTTTTCTATTTTTTTTATGTTTTAGTAAATCACATTTTCGGAGGCCTTGGAAGTAGATTTTGGGGTTGAAACTTGCATCGGTCCCTAAAAATAAATTTCCAAAGGAATGGTATTTTATGGATTGAATAAGTACTCTTGGATACCTTTCCAATGGTGCAAACGGATTCAAATTTCGAGTGATGAGTAGAAAGTTATGACCCCAACAAGTTGGTGTAAATAATTTCCTAGTTTTTTTTTTCTGAATCTACAAAACTAGTTAGGCTCAAAAACAAAAACTAGATGTCATTGACATGTTAGAAATCAAACGAAATAAAAATTTTAAAGCACACGTCAAAATTTAGTATTTTTTTTGTTTACCAGTAAAAAGCAATGTTGAAATCAATTGCATCATTGAATTTCATCAAATGCATCACCATATCGAATGTGTGTTTCTATATTGTAAAATCAAATGTGTTTCTCTACAGTAAACAGTGACATCAATAGCATCGCTATATCAAATGTGTTTCTATAATCAAATTCATGATGTGAATAACAATCAGTTCAGTGTCACTATTTTAATTATGTGGTGACAAAATTAAATCATGTGTCGCTAAATTAATTGTGTTTTTAAAATCAAACCAAAGTGCATTGTTATATAGAGGTGCATCCCATATGTGTCACTATATTTATCAATGGCATTGCTAAATCTGCAAACACAAGAAAATGAGAATCTAAAGAGAAATTTATCAAATTCGATTAGTATAGCCCTCCTTCTAGCGCCAAAATGTGACCAATGTCATAGTGTGAACTAAATAAACTAGATCCATACAGATTTAAACCCTATTAAATCACCTAAGAATTAATCCCAATAAGATATTCAAAATAAATCAAACGAAGAAGCCATTAAACTAACATGCTAGAAACATGAAAGCTTAACAAACATCTATTCTAAGAGCTTGAATTTTATCTTATTGGGGGAGTGGTGTTGGATTGATGTGTAATGGTGACCCTTTTCCAATCCCTTGGATAATATGAGCCTTTTCCAATCGATTTTATTGATTAAAATCAATGGAAACTAATAAAAACCGATGTAATATGACCAAAATATGGATGAAAAATCTTTGTTAACATGATAAAGATGAATGCTAAATGGTAAATGCTTGATGGTAATGATACAATCTATGCTAAATGGAGATTAAGTTCAAAGATGAAATCCATTTGATGCAAATTAGACTAAAATGATGCAAACTAAGCTAAAATGGAAGCCATTATTGGATGCTTAAGCTACTATGATCAAGATTTAAACTAAAAATGCTAAATACATGCTAAATATGGATGTAGGTGGGTATGAGTTTCAACAACATAAGTTTTCTATTAAAATATGGATCTATTTCTCTCCAAATAGTGTTCTATTTATAGGAGATCAAATGAAAGAAATCAAGGGCTCAGATCGATTTGATCAATCAATGATCAAGATAAAAAGAAGGGTGAAACATGGATCAAGGATTCTCATCAATTGATGAGAATCAAAGATCACATGGATCAAGGAAAGATCAAGGGATAAGAATGATTCAAACAAACACACTTTGTAACAACTTTGAAAGTTTGTTTGAAAGAAATCATTCCAATTTTGGAGCCAAATAGGAGAATATTCCTTTGGAATATTCCCTATGCAAGTGGATGGGGAGGGGGGGAAATTAGAAATTTAGTTAATTAAAACTAATTTTGAATGTGAAAGATGGAGAATAATATGATATTCATCAAATAATTGATTTAATAAAAAGGGGGATGCAATATGATAATTAAATAGCTTAGGGTTATTTAATTAAATAAGAGGATTTAGGGATTAAATTAAAATAATTTGATTTATTTGATTTAACAGGATGAAAGGTTAGCATGAAAGGGATAGGAATTAACCTAATTAGATTAATAGATAAAAATGACACATTTAATTAAATAACTAGGGTAATTTAATCAAATAAGTGGGAGAAGATGAAATTCAAGAAAAAATGATGTTAATATATCAGATTCAAGTGTGTATACCACTCAAGAGATTTTTAAGTGTCTATACCATCTATTTCTATTGTTTTTGAAGCTCAGTTGAGCTATGTATGTATTTTGTATACAACCTTTGGAAATATTGTAATATGTGGAATATTATTTTGAAAATGAAATCGAAGAATGGAATTTGTTATGTCATTTGCACTCATTTGTTATGCTTTGGAAATAATTTTTTTATGGAAATAGTTATGAAACATAGTTTATTTAGTTCAAAGTGAAAGTTTAGGAAATTTTACTTGCATGAAAAATTGGCATGTTACATCTAGAGGAGAGAGAAGTGATATAGAGAACAATAGAGATGAGGAGAGTAGAGAGGGGGGATGTGAGACTTAACCCTAAACTATATAACCCATTTAACCCAAAACCCTATACCATTAGTTCCCTAAACCTTATCCGTCAACCTTAGCAACTAAATATAATAGGTTAAATCCTTAACCATATACTCAAGCCTATACCCTAAACCCATAAACCATAGGCCCTACACCCTAAATAATGAATAATTTAGAGATCTAAAAGGGATAGAGGAGAGAGAGGAATGGGAGAGATAAATAGAGGTGATATATAAAGAAGAGAGGTAGAGAAAGAGATATGTGAGATAGATAGAAGAGAGGCATGGGAGAGAGATAGATAGAGGTGATATATAGAGAAGAGAGGTAGAGAAAGAGATATGTGAGATATATAGAATAGAGGCATGGGATAGAGATAGATAGGGGTGATATATAGAGAAGAGAGGTAGAAAAAGAGATATGTGAGATAGATAGAAGAGATATCTACTTATCTAGTTTAGGGTTAAGTCTCACATCCCTTCTCTCTACTCTCCTCCTCATAACTGGTTTATACTTCTCTCTCCTATAGATCTACCAACAACCTTCATGAACCTTATGACTAGAGTGTTTAGGGACTGCTTGGATGACTTTGTCTTGATATTGATTGACGAAATCTTAGTCTACTCAAAGAGTGTTGAAGAGCATGATAGACATTTGAGAATAGTTGTTCAACGATTGAGAGAAAGGAAACTCTTTGATAAGTTAACCAAGTGTTCCTTCTATCAAAACCAAGTACACTACTTGGGCCATATAATTTTAGCTGAAGGAGTCTCCGTCGATCTCGAAAAGATCAAGGCAATAGTGGAATGGCTAGTGCCACCAAATTTGTCAAAAGTTCATAACTTCATGGGCCTCGTAGGGTACTGTAGGAAGTTTGTGCAAGGGTTCTCCTAGATTGCATCTCCTATCGCCTCACTCCAAAAGAAGGGAATGCGATTTGAATGGAATGAGAAATGCGAGCAATAATTCCAACTCCTAAAGGAGAGGCTCACAATAGCACCAATGTTAACTATCCCTAACCCTAATGGGAGATTCATGGTGATAATAGATGCCTCTAGAGAAGGATTGGGAGAAATGTTAATGCAAGATGAGCAAGTGGTGGCATATGAATCAAGGAATCTCAAGTAGCACGAAGCAAACTATGCACCTCATGATTTAGAATTGAAAGCCGTAGTTCATGCCTTACAAATATGGAGGCATTACCTTTCAGGAAAGTCGTTTGAACTAAAGACAGACCACTTGGGGTTGAGATATATATTTACCCAACCAAACCTTAATGCATGACAGAGAGGTGGCTAGAATTCCTTAGGAAATACAACTTTGGAATTGAATACATACAAGGGAAAGAGAACAGAGTGGTTGATGCTCTTAGTAGGTGAAGACATATGACAACCATGATCTCAACAAGGTCTAATTTGAGGCAACAGGTAATTCAAAAACTGCCTGGTGATGAGTACTATAAAAGAGTGAAGAATTCCCTAGCAAAAAATCCTTCAGATCATCGGTTTGATGGGTAAGAGATTGAACCAGATGAAAATTTAAGGTACCAGAGGATAATGTATATTCCATACTATGGAGAGCTAAGAAAGTTGGTTTTGGAAGAAGTTCACAATGCACCTTATTTAGGACACCCAAGTGTATCTAAGATGATTGAAAAGTTGAATAATCTATATTTTTGGCCTAAACTCAAGAAGGATGTAGTGTAATATGTAGCTAGATGCTTGGAGTGTCAGTGAGTCAAGGCTGAGCATGCACCTAGTCAGGTTATTGTATCCCCATGACATACTTGAGTATAAATGGTAGGTGATCAGTATGGACTTCATACAAGGGTTGCCTTTGAGAAAGAATAAGCATGTTGTCATATTGGTTGTGATTGATAAGTTGACCAAGGCTGCACATTTTATTTTGGGAAACCTTAAGGATGGACTGTTGAACCTGGCAAGGAAATTTGTGCAGGAGATCTTCCATTTGCACGAAGTGCCAAAGACTATCATTTTTGATACAGACACATGGATGACCTCAAGGTTTTGGATGAACTTGAATACAACATTGGGGACTAAATTGAATTTCAACTCAGCTTATCATCCTTAGGCTAACGGATAGATAGAGAGGGTGAACTAGGTAGTCGAAGACCTCCTCTGAATGTATTATATGGACCAACAATATAGGTGGGAAGAATATTTGCCTTTGGTAGAGTTTTATTACAATAAATCTTATCATACCTGCTTAGGCATGGCACCATTTGAGGCCTTGTATGGGTGAAAGTGTCGTACCCCCATCAGTTGGGATAAACTAGAGGATATGATTATAGTAGGATGAGAAATGCTTAAGGAAATGGAAGAGAAAATGCAGGTCATTAAGAGCAGATTGAAAGAGGCGACAGACCGACAAAAGAGTTATGCTGACAAGCACTGAACTCAGAGGTAGTTCACAATAGGGGACAAGGTTTTCTTGAGAGTTAAACCTCATAAAATCTCTCTTGCTTTTGGAAAGTCTTCCAAGTTGGCACCAAGATATGTAGGACCATTTGAAGTCCTAGAAGTGATTAACCTAGTTTCCTGTAGACTAGCTCTACCACCTACTCTGGCTCGACTTCATAATGTGTTTCATGTTTCTTTGCTTAAGCTATATCATCCTGATGTGACTCATGTAATTGATTCCAAATCTTTGCAAGTACAGGATCTAGGAGTGGTGCTAGTGGAGCCCATTAGAAATCTTGGATAGGCACAACATTAAGTTGCGAAATAGAGAAATCGCACAATCTAAGGTCCAATGGGACCAGTATTCTGAGGATAGTGCTACATGGGAGGATGCAAAAGAAATAGAATGCTCCTTTCCACATCTTTCTTGAAAGAGAAACTCAAAATTTTGTTTGATATTTATTTTTGGCTTGAGATACTATGATATTTCATGCTTTAAAATTTTGATGTTGAAATAGACATATATTTTGAAATGATGTTGAGATAGACATATATTTCTTGTGATGTTTAAATAGACATATATTTTGAAATGATGTTGAAATAGACATATATTTCATGTGATGTTGAAATAGACATATATTTTGAAATGATGATGTGTCACGTACTGATTTTTGTCATTTATTTAAATGCAATTATTAATAATGAGATTTTTAATTTTTATGTTAGATGATTATTTAAATTGAAACTGAAAGTGAAATTAAAATTAAAATACAAATGAAATGATTTGAAATTCATTATTATGA
The DNA here is from genome assembly GCA_007115665.2 of Sequoiadendron giganteum. NCBI lineage: Eukaryota > Viridiplantae > Streptophyta > Pinopsida > Cupressales > Cupressaceae > Sequoiadendron > Sequoiadendron giganteum. The sequence continues at coordinate 185,444,521 of CM021102.1, read as the reverse complement.
AATTCGGGGTTTGTCATTGCTAATGAAAATTTGAGTGCAAGTGAATGCAGGAACAGGTGAATGAGAATGAAGGCGAGAACATTGATCAAGTAGATTCATTTTAGCCATTAGACATTAATGAGGATGATGGAATCTCACACACCACTTAGTTATTATTAATGAGTTTTCGTGATGATTATATTTGGAAATTTTTAAATAAGTTTATCCGATTGCTTAAGTTATTTGAAAAAGAATATGTTTGTTCTAAAATGGCAATTTGATTACTTTTATGAGAAAATTGATTTTATTCAATTAATTACTTCTTTATGTAAATCTTTTCTATTTTAGTAGAAAATGATAATGCTTTTATTATTTTAAATTATTGGAATAAAATTTTAATGGTGGAAACATATATAGTGATCTTGTTATATACATATAAATAAAGAATAAAGAATATCCATATATTGAATTATATGTTTGAAGAAATAGATAAATATCAAAATTAGTTATTTCAAAAAATAAGAAAATAGAAATACATTTGAAAATGGAAATTGGAATTGAAAAGAGAACAACAGTAAACAATTAGAAAATGAATACCTCTCAATTAATTTTGCATGCAATCACGAAGAGAAACTTGGAGTGATGTCCAACATATTTCTGGAGATCAAGCATAAAAAGTGGATCTGATATTATTGAACTCCACCATTTGCATGAATTAGAGCAAAAAAAGAGAAATCCGTTTTTGGTAGAGACAGGGAGATCGAGGCTTTAAGAAAAGGTGTTTTTATTATATACACTACTTTGCTCATTTCCCAAGCACAGAGAAGAGAGAGAGAGATTTTATTTTTGATTAACTTTCCATTTATCTTACCTTCCATGCGTGGCTAGTAGAAGGGAAAACAAAAGTCTGCCAAAGGATACACATGTGAGGAGAGGCAAAAATCCATTTTTGGGAGGGAAGGCAAAGAAAACAGATTTTGTTTTTATCTTTTTGGGAAGACAGATCCCCATGCGTGGCTAGGAGGAGTTTGGTTTTATTTTCACAAGAAAATAGAAAACTGTGAAGCGCGCGTAGAAGAAGGAAGGAATGCGGCCTGAAGGAGAAGAGAACATCAATCCGCCTTCATCACACCCAAGCAACAGGAACAACAGGGAGAATAGGAAAGGAAGAGGCGCGACCAGGAAGAGGGAGACCACAAACAATGAACAAATTATGCCTTCCATCATAAAGGAGTAAGGAAGTAAGAAGAACAGCAGGAGGGAAAAATTGACAGAGGAAACACATAGGTAGATTCAAATGAAAACTGGTTATTTCTCAAATTCACAATCTCATTTAAAATTTGAGTTTAATTCTTTCTTTTATTCTTGTATTTTAACTATTGAAAACATATCACTGTTTGTATCAAATTTAGGAGAAATTTAAAACACCAAACTATGTTTTTATCACAAAACTATTGAACAACTTGAACATAAAACTACAAAAAGACAGTAGATTTATTTAGTTTTAGGAAATTCTAATTAATATATTGAAAAGATGCAAACATAAAACATACTGTTTTAGATCTATTTAAATTTAGAAATGCTTCAAAAATCAAAACTGTCAGAGAGATAAATTTTCAAAACAATAGAAACAAAAAAGATAAGGAAATTATTCCAAAATTATACAGCTGAATGTTCTTGGTTTAAATAAAATTTTAAATGATAAGATAAAAATAATTCTGTTTATTCAAGTATGCTTGAAAAATTGAGTAAAAATTGATAATTATCTTGGATTGATATTAAATTGCTACGAAACAGAAGTAAATGTGAGGTTTATGTTTTTAAAAGATAAAATTTTAGGGAAATATGAAAACTAGAAAAGAAAGAAAATAAAGTAAAATTAAAAATATAATTACTTTGAAATTAATCGAATTAGAGAAAAACTATATTGAATTGTAGATAAATTTCATGAGTAAATGAACTGAAGAAGGTGTGCCCATTTATTCTTGTTTTATATGTACTTAGTTACATTCTCTAGATACACCTTCTTTTGTTTTACTTTTATTTATTTTGAAAATGAACACAATGTTATTTATGATTTAAATCTATGAAATTACTGCATTAAAAACCATATTTTCTTGAAAATAAAAGTGCAGTTAAGATGTTTGTGAAAGATAAACTTTAATTGGAATGGAACCATGCATGATTGATAATTGAATGTGCATGACATGTGTTTGGAAAGTTACCTTCCTGGATGGGTGCCAAATATGGGTTTTTAGAGAGCGTAGTTTTGCTTTTCCAAAACTACTATTATTTGTCGTGCATGACATTTTACTTGGCCAAGTAACTTAAGGACCATTGAAATAGATGGAATGAAAATAACTCTCTGCCATATCCTAGTATCGAACTTGCTTGTTTCTTAAGTGAATTAGAAAAATGAAAATGCTTGTGGATTTACTAGCTATACTAGGCACGCACTAGATTCCATCTTGCTTGTCGACTACTTTTTGCTAAGCGATTCATGCAGGGTCAGGTATTCTTTGAATGACTAAGGAATTTCGAGGAAGCGTAAGCTTCGAGGTTGGGCAGAAAAAGAACCTGAACCTTGTTCTCATCTTCATGTTTGAAGATTAGCTATTGGATTGAAGATCAAACAAAGATTTATTCATATATGTATTATATTTATTTCTTGTATGTTTATTGTCAAACTTAAGGCGACAAAATGCCTAAGTCTTGAATTGTAAACTTTTGTTACAAATTCTTTTGTATTATTGATGTCATGTAAGATGACACATTTATGAATGTAATTGGATGTATTATGAATCTTATTATAGACTTTAAGTCGATCATTTGGAATCTTTTGGATTTTATGTAATCTAATGAATGGAGTTTCCACTTTCTTTGGAATATAAATTAATTTTTTTAAGGAATTGTCGATGTTTCGAATTAAAGAGTTTCGCTCTTTACATTTGGTATCAAAGCCCTAGGTTTGAACACTAGGGTCCTTTTTTCGTTATGCTAAAGAAACATTCCTTGATGTAGGAATTGTTGACACATAATGGGTACAAGAGGAAAAGGAGCTGCTGCAAGTAATGAGAATGATAGGTCGGATTAGATTCTCAATCTTTTGAATCATCAAGGTTCCAGAATGGATAATCTGGAACAAGAAGTTCAAGGAGTCAAAGAAGGACAAAACCCTCAGAGTGAAATTCCCCAAAATCAGGAGCAACCCACCAATGAAAATCCAAGGGTTGAAGAAATACCAAATCTTTAAGCTAGGTTTGAAGGGAAGTTGGCAAAAGACTTGAAAATGGTAGCGCCGCCCAAGTTTGATGGTAAGACCATCGGTGATGGAGCTGAAGCCTGGGTAATTGAAATGGAAAAGTACTTTGAGCTCAAGAATATGTCTAATGAGACCAAGGTAGTTTGGGCTGCATATCAGCTTACTGGAGAAGCTGCTACTTGGTGGGATAATGAGAAGACTGAGAAGAAGCTACTACCAGGTGGGACTACATGGGAAGTATTTTTGCAACTTTTCAGGAAGAGATGGCTTCCACAACTGTTCTTTGATAGAAAGATGACAGGGTTTTAGAATCTGACACAGGGTGGTTTGATAGTTACTCAGTACTGGGAGAGATTCACCAATCTCCTTAAGTATGTACCACAGTATCAGATGGATGAGCGGTTCTGTATTTAGAAATTCATCCTAGGATTGAGGCCACAGATTGGAGCTGATGTGGATATTCATAATCCATTAACTATGGATGAGGTCTTTGAGAAGGCCATAAAACATGAAACAAAGTTGCAACAGGTAGCAAATTACAGAAAGAATTTGAATGCTAAATCTGGATTTGGAAACAAGAAGTTCCAAAATAATAACAGTAATAACCAGAGGGGTAACAACAGTCAGTAGATAAGGAACCTAAAGAGAGGAACAAACTCTGAGGAAAAAGAAGAAGGAAGCTTTGGTGGAAACAAGAAAGTGAATAATAGTAACACCAAATTCTCCAATACCAGGAACAAGACAGGTGGTCACCCAGGGCCACGAGGTGGATGTTACAATTGTGGAGGAGATCACTATGCCTCCAATTGCACTCAGCGTACATGAGGTCAACGAGGAGGAAATGATCGACGAGCACCGCAACACTAGATTCATGTAGCGGTTGACAACCGTCAAGAAAATTTTCAAGCTTCACCTATTCAGATGACGGGTAAGCTTTTTGGTCAATCAGTTTCCATTTTGATAGATACAGGAGCTACTGAATGCTTTATTGATCCTAAAGTAGTTGCTAAGTTACCTATTAGACCTGGTTATATGTCACATGCATGGATGGTTTAGTATGGAAACCGATTAGAGAAGAGGGTAGATTCATGTCTATCTTCAGCGATTTAGAGCTATCTAATTTCCAAACCCAAGTTAACCTATATGTAGCACCATTGGGTTCATATGATGTGATCCTAGGGATCAATTGGTTAACTGAGCACAAAGCTATAGTGAACTGTGAGGATAAGATTGTGAGTTGTATTGATGATTTTGGACATCCAGTTGAGATTTTTGGATCTCAAGAGCCTCTTGAGTTGAGACATATCTCAGCCATGCATCTAAAGAAAGCACATCGGAAAGGATGTTCCATATATGCTATATTGGTGAGTGACTTGGATAATGTCTAGAAAAATCCAGAGGGCTATCTAGTTCTCAAGGAGTTCTTGGATATCTTTCTTGAAGAACTTACTGAGTTACCACCGAAGAGAGAATTTGATTTCTCGATTGAACTTTTACCTGGAACTGAGTCTATATCCAAGGCCCCATACTAAATGACTACTATAGAGTTATATGAGTCGAAGGTTCAATTGAAGGAGTTACTGAAACATGGATTTATTAGACCAAGTGTATCCCCATGGGGTGCACTGGTAATATTCGTGAAGAAGGATGGGACCTTGAGATTGTGTATTGATTACAGAATGTTGAACAAGGTTACCATTAAGAATAGGTATCCTTTACCTAGGATAGATGAGTTATTTGGTCAGATGAAAGGGGTCACAATTTTTTCTAAGATTGATCTTAGATCAGGTTACCACCAGCTAAGGATTAAGGAGGAGGATATTCCAAAGACAACCTTCTGAACTCAGTATGGACATTACGTGTTCATAGTGGTACCTTTTGGTCTAACAAATGCCCCGACGACATTCATGAATCTTATGAACAACATCTTTAGAGATTGTTTAGATGATTTTGTACTTATATTCATAGATGATATTTTGATTTACTCTAAGACAGAAGAGGAGCATGAGAAACACTTGAGGATAGTCTTGCAACGACTAAGAGATCAAAAGCTTTTTGGTAAGTTTTCAAAGTGTACTTTCTTTTAGAAGAAGGTTCACTACTTGGGTCATGTCATATTAGCTGAGGGAATCTCAGTTGATCTTGCTAAGATAGAAGCAATTGTGGATTGGCCAACACTGTAGAGTGTTACTGAAGTTCGTAGTTTCATGGGGCTTGCAAGATATTACAGGAAATATGTGGAAGGATTCTCTAGGATAGCAACACCTATTACTTCTATTCAGAAGAAGGGAAGGAAATTTGAGTGGAATAAGAAGTATGAGGAGGCATTTCAATTTCTTAAACAAAAGTTGACATCGGCACCAGTTTTGACTATACCAGATCCTAATGGGCACTTCATAGTGATTACAGATGCTTTAGGAAGGGAAAGTGGTTGCATATGAGTCCAAAAAACTGAAACAATATGAATTGAATTATTCACCACATGATCTTAAGCTTGCAGCTGTTGTTCATGCATTATAGATGTGGAGACATTATCTCCTAGGGAAACCATTTGAACTAAAGATAGATCATTTAGTACTTAAGTACATTTTTACACAACCTAACCTCAATGCAAGATAGAGAAGGTGGCTTGAGTTCTTAAGTGAGTATGATTTTGGTATTGAGTATATCAAGGGAAAGGAAAACAAAGTTGCAGATGCTCTTAGCAAGAGAAGACATCTCTCTGCTATGTTGACCACAAGGTCAAATTTGAGACAACAAGTGTTGCATCATCTTCCAGTAGATGAGCATTATGAGAGGGTCAAGCAAGCCTTAGAGGTAGATCCTTTAGATCATAGATTTGATGGATATGTGATGGAGTATGATGGTATTTTGAGATATTAGGGAAGGATGTATATCCTTGAGGGTGGAGACTTGAGGAGGTTGATTCTAGAAGAAGTACATGATGCACCTTACTCAGGGCATCCAGGAGTTACGAAGATGGTAGCAGAGTTGAAGACTTTATATTTTTGGCCTAAGCTCAAGAAAGATGTTAGGGAGTATGTGGCTAGATGTTTGGAATGCCAGCGAGTCAAGGCTGAGCATGTGCATCCAGCAAGACTTTTGTATCCCCACGATATACCTGAGTATAAGTGGCAAGTAATCAATATGGATTTTATTCAAGGATTACCTTTGAGCAGGAATAGGAATGATACCATCTTAGTTGTCATTGATAAGCTAATGAAGGTTTCACATTTCATACCTGGGGATCTGAAAGATGGATCATTGACACTTGTGAAGAAATTTGTGCAAGAGATATTTCAATTGCATGGTGTACCAGAGACCATTATATCAAATAGGGATACCAGGATGACATCTAGGTTTTGGACAACACTGAATGCAACTTTAGGAACTAAATTGAATTTTAGTTATGCATATCACCCACAAACTAATGGCCAAACAGATAGGATCAATTAGGTTGTTGAGCATCTACTGAGGATGTACTGCATGGATCAGCAGTACAAGTGGGAGGAATATTTTCCATTGGTTGAGTTTGCTTACAATAATTCATTCCATGCATTGTTGGGTATGGCACCTTTTGAGGCACTTTATGGATGGAAATGTTGCACACCCATTAGTTGGGATAGGATGGAAGATAGGATCATCATTGGTCCGGATATGCTCAAGGAAATGGATGAGCAAATGAAGTTGATCAAGATTAGGTTGAAGGAAGCAATTGATAGACAAAAGAGCTATGCTGATAGAAACAGGACTTTCAGATAGTTTTCTGTGGGAGATAAAGTCTTTTTGAGGGTTAAGCCTCATAAGAGCTCTATCTCATTTGGGAAATCATCAAAGTTGGCTCTGAGATTTGTGGGACCCTTTGATGTACGGGAAGTCATTAATCCAGTTTCTTATAGACTAGCGTTACCACTTGCTCTAGCTCGACTCCATAATGTATTCCATGTTTCTTTATTGAAACCATACCATCCTGATGCATCTCATATACTTTATTGGCATTCATTACAGGTACAAGATCCAGGGGTGGTGCTAGTGGAGCCCATCCAAATCCTAGACAGGCGTAGTATTAAGTTGCATAACAGGGATAGTACTCAGTACAAGGTCCAGTGGGACCAGTATACTGAGGATAGTGCTACATGGGAGGATTCTGAGATGATTGATCGCCATTTTATTCATTTGCTTTCTTAGATTAGTATTTTCTTAATGCAGAGATACTTGATACTCTGGTTTTTGATTCACATGTTGTGAACTTGGATAGCGTGGATGCTACTATGAATTGTTTATGCTTATGTTTTAGGAACTATGATAGTTATTATTTCATTATGATTGAGATACTATGTTTTACTGATTGAGATACCATGCTTATTGATTGATTAATAAGACATCGAGACAATGTCTCTTCCAAGAGGGGAAGGATGTCACGTATTGATTTTTGTCATTTATTTAAATGCAATTATTAATCATGAGATTTTTAATGTTTATGTTAGATGATTATTTAAATTGAAATTTAAATGCAAATGAAATGATTTGAAATTCATTATTATAAAATTTGGGGTTTGTCATTGCTGATGAAAATTTGAGTGCAAGTGAACACAGGAACAGGTGAACGAGAATGAAGGCGAGAATATTGATCAGGTAGAGTCATTTTAGCCATTAGACGTTAATGAGGATGATGGAATCTCACACACCACTTAGTTATTATTAATGAGTTTTCATGATGATTATGTTTGGAAATTTTTAAATAAGTTTATTCGATTGCTTAAGTTATGTGAAAAAAAATATGTTTGTTCTGAAATGGCAATTTGATTACTTTTATGAGAAAATTGATTTTATTCAATTAATTACTTCTTTATGTAAATCTTTTCTATTTGAGTAGAAAATAATAATGCTTTTATTATTTTAAATTATTGGAATAAACTTTTAATGGTGGAAACATATATAGTGATCTTGTTATATGCATATAAATAAATAATAAAGAATATCCATATATTGAATTATATGTTTGAAGAAATAGATAAATATCAAAATTAGTTATTTAAAACAATAAGAAAACTAAAATACGTTTGAAAATGGAAATTGGAATTGAAAAGAGAACAACAGTAAACAATTAGAAAACGAATACCTCTCAATTAATTTTGCATGCAATCATGAAGAGAAACTTGGAGTGATGTCCACCATATTTCTGGAGATCAAGCATAAAAAGTGGATCTGATATTATTGAACTCCACCATTTGCATGAATTAGAGCAAAAAAAGAGAAATCTATTTTTGGTAGAGACAGGGAGATCGAGGCTTTAAGAAAAGGTATTTTTATTAGATACAGTACTCTGCTCATTTCCCAGGCGCAAAGAAGAGAGAGAGCTTTTGTTTTTGATTAAATTTCCATTTATCTTACCTTCCATGCGCAGCCAGTAGAAGGGAAAACAAAATTCTGCCAAAGGATACGCATGTGAGGAGAGGCAAAAATCCATTTTTGGGAGGGAAGGCAAAGAAAACAGATTTTGTTTTTATCTTTTTGGGAAGATTGATCCCCATGCACGGCTAGGAGGAGTTTGGTTTTGTTTTCACAAGAAAATAGAGAACTGTGAAGGGCGTGTAGAAGAAGGAAGGAAGGCGGCTTGAAGGAGAAGAGGAGAACATCAATCCGCCTTCATCACACCCAAGCACCAGGAACAATAGGGAGAATAGGAAAGGAAGAGGTGCAACCAAGAAGAGGGAGAGCACAAATAGTGAACAAATTCTACCTTCCATCATACAGGAGTAAGGAAGTAAGAAGAACAATAGGAGGGAAAATTTGACAGAGGAAACACATAGGTAGATTCAAATGAAAATTGGTTATTTCTCAAATTCACAATCTTGTTTAAAATCTAAGTTTAATTATTTATTTTATTCTTGTATTTTAACTATTGAAAACATATCACTGTTTGTATCAAATTTAGGAGAAAGTTAAAACACCAAACTATGTTTTTATCACAAAACTATTGAACAACTTGAATAGAAAACTACAAAAGGACAGTAGATTTATTTATTTTTAGGAAATTCTGATTAATATATTGAAAAGATGCAAACATAAAACATACTATTTTAGATCTATTTAAATTTAGAAATGATTCAAAAATCAAAACTGTCAGAGAGATAAATTTTCAAAACAATAGAAACAGAAAAGATAGGGAAATTATTCCAGAATTATATAGCTGAATGTTCTTGGTTTAAATAAAATTTTAAATGATAGGATAAAAATAATTCTATGTATTTAAATATGCTTGAAAAATTGAGTAAAAATTGATAATTATCTTGGATTGATATTAAATTGCTACGAAACAGAAGTAAATGTGAGGTTTATGTTTTTAAAAGATAAAATTTTAGGGAAATATGAAAACCAAAAAAGAAAGAAAATAAAGTAAAATTAAAAATATAATTACTTTGAAATTAAACGAATTAGAGAAAGACTATATTGAATTGTAGATAAATTTCATGAGTAAATGAACCGAAGAATGTGTGCTCATTTATTCTTGCTTTATATGTACTTAGTTACATTCTTGAGGTACACCTTCTTTTATTTTACTTTTATTTACTTCGAAAATGAACATAATGTTATTTATGATTTAAATCTGTGAAATTACTGCATTAAAAACCATGTTTGCTTGAAAATAAAATTATTTAAGATGTTTGTGAAAGATAAACTTTAATTGGAATGGAACCATGCATGCTTGATAATTGAATGTGCATGACATGTGTTTGGAAAGTTACCTTTTGGGACCGGTGCCGAATATGGGTTTTTAGAGAGCGTAGTTTTGCTTTTCCAAAACTACTATTATTTGTCATGCATGACATTTTACTTGGCCAAGTAACTTAAGGACCATAGAAATAGATGGAATGAAAATAACTCCCTACCATATCCTAGTATCGAACTTGCTTGTTTCTTAAGTATGCTTGTGGATTTACTAGTTATACTAGGCACGCACCAGATTCCATCTTGCTTGTCGACTACTTTTTGCTAAGCGATTTGTGTAGGGTCGCGTATTCTTTGAATGACTAAGGAATTCCGGGGAAGCGTAAGCTTCGAGGTTGGGCGGAAAAAGCACCTGAACCTTGTTCTCGTCTTCATGTTTGAAGATAAGCTATTGGATTGAAGATCAAATGAACATTTATTCATATATGTATTATATTTATTTCTTCTATGTTTATTGTCGAACTTAAGGCGACAGAATGCCTAAGCCTTGAATTGTTAAATTTTGTTACAAATGCTTTTGTATTATTGATGTCGTGTAAGATGACATGTTTATGAATGTAATTGGATGTATTATGAATCTTATTATAGACTTTAAGTCGATCATTTGGAATCTTTTGGATTTTATGTAATCATGAATGGAGTTTCGACATTCTTTGGAATATAAATGAATTTATTTAAGGAACTGTCGATGTTTGGAATTAAAGAGTTTCGCTCTTTACATGTTGAAATAAATATATATTTCATGTGATGTTGAAATTGACATATATTTTATGTGATGTTGAAATAGACATATATTTTGAAATAGACATATATTTCATATGATGTTGAAATAGACATATATTTTATGTGATGTTGAAATATGTTAAAAAATGAGGTGTTTTCTTAGTTTAATACTCTGTAAAACTTTAAGATTGCTGATCTAAATAATCTTTTCCTTTTGTTACAAATTATTTTTGGGTGATTATCTTGATTAATCCATTTTACTATTGTATAATGTAGACAAAAGTTGATAGAAGAACTAGATAGGATAATAGAAAGATTACACAAGATGTACTGTGGAGAAACCCTTTCGGGAAAAAACACCACCAAGAATTATTCTCTATTATTCAAACTCTGAAATATAATAGATCCAATTCTTGCTTGAGAATGCTTCTTCTTGCCTTCACCAATCTTCTTCAGAACCTGCAATAACAACTGATAATAACTCTCTTCAACTTGCTTGAGATAAATAGGCTTTAATCAACTTTTTAAACTCCAAATGAGTTACAATTACAATGCTCAAACCCTATCCCTAAAAGATATGCCTATCTCTTGCAAGTAGAGTTATGCCGTGAAGAACAATGTCAAATCCTCTCCTTCATCCATTTGGGCATCCCAAACTGAAGTGCTAACTCAAAATTCATTCTGTAAATATCTTAAGGCTTCATCCTCAAAGTTGGCACCCAAAAGAGGGCCCCACTTAACTAAGCCTTTAGAAATATCTCAACATGCAAAGGAGCTAATTCCAAGAAGCCAACTTGGGTGCCCAAAGTGGGTCCAAGATATTTCTTGTTAACTGAAACACTTCTCAACACCATTCATGCAAGAATGGTCATCCCCTGTTAACTGAAGGTAGTACTTGTTATCTGTCATGCAACTCAAGTTATTAGCCATGCATTCCAAGTTAACTGAAGTCAACTAGCATTCAACTAAAACTAACTGAAGATAACTGAACCATAACTGAACTGAACTGAACTTCAACTGAACTTCACTGAACTGAACCTCGTACACATCAGCCCCTATTTTATAGGACCTCAACATGCATAAATCAAAATCCCTATTTTGTAGGAACCTAGGATACATTTCTGAAGTGTACTCAATTTACCAACCAGTTAACTAAGCTCAAGGTGAGTTGTCACCTACCATATGTGAGCCCATGTGCTCCTATTTTTTAGGAGCTAATTCCAAGGCATCCACACATGCTTTTAACATTTAGAATTAATTTACAAATGTCAATTAACATGATTATTTCATCAAATATTAATCCCTTCCTAATCCTAGTATTGTTGAACACATTCTAAGGACTTAAGATATATGGTGAAATAAATAATATTTAGGATTGCAATTAAATGACATCCCATTTCCAACAAAATAGACATATATTTTGAAATGATGTTGAAATAGACATCTATTTCATGTGATGTTGAAATAGACATAAATGAATCAAAAGTGATATGATGTCATTCATTTTGATTTACTAGACATCGAGATGATGTCTCTTCCAAGACGGGAAGGTAGTCATAACCCAATTTTATTTCATATTTATTTAAATACAGAAAATTGAATTGTTGATGAAATTCAATTAAATATTAAATGGAGATGTTGAATATGAGGAGTTAACTAATGTTGACTTTATGAAATCCTGAGAATTATTTTTATATATGTCATTATGGATTGAATGTTACTGATCAATTTGCAAGTATGTGCAATAGAAGGGTGACTAGATGAAGGTTGAGAACATGATTGAAGTAGGATTATTTAGCCAGATTAAACGGTAAGCCAACTAGAATCTAGGTGCACACACCATAGATGGGCATGATGATTTGCATTGCATATGTATGAGAATGAGAATTTCTTGATTTGAACTAATTTCCTGTTTAGAAATACATGGCTTGTAGATATTAAATTCCTCATTTTAAACTCTGTGTTTGATGAAACAAAAATAAGATTTCTAGAGATGCTCGAATTTGAATTTAAGTTCTCTATTGAAAATAATATTCTATGGAACTTGTAAGCCATTACAAAAAATTACACATGGATGTAAATATGTATATAATATATATACATATAAACATACATATACATATACATATACATATATACATGTATGTTCATGAGATTCAAATACATACATATATATAAATGTATATATGTGTGTGTATATACAAATATAGAAATTATGGTAAACGAGAATGGGAATCATTTAAATAAACACAAAAATATGAATATATAAATATATGTATATTAGAATGCTTATTCAAATGTATATGTTTTGAATTCATTAATAAATGATAACATACTAATATCGGGTTGATAAGTAAGAACAACTATGAAGGTGGCAATAATGTCTGCCACAAATTTAATGGAAAATTTTGAATTGTGTAGTGGTCGGAAGTTGGGCCATAATGCCTCCACCCTAGGCATGCAAATAAGGTTTTGTTGTTTCCATTTTTGAAGAACACACAGGAAGTGTGGCGGAGAAAAATCAAAAGAAAAGGTGGGTTGTAGGAAGGAAAAAGAAAAGGAGCTCGAAGGAAAAAGCCAGGGAAGCTTAATCGATTCGGTATTGAGGTAATCTGAACCATGCAAAAATAAACTTGTTTTTATTTCCAATATTTATTTCTTTAATATCCATCAATATCAAAATTTCATTTTGTATATCGCCACTTTCATTTTTCTGTGAGAAGCCATGGCCTTAGGCCGAATGACTTAATGTTGACCTATGTGGGTCACTTGTTTGCATTATGTATAAGATTATGTTTTAGGAAGCCATGTGGCTATCTCTATGACCTAAGACAAGCCTTTGAGTGACAAAATTAGGCGGATTTTTTCTTGAGGCCGCACTCATAAGCATGCCATGCGATGGCATTTGTATATTTTGCATCTTTTATTTTATAACCCACTGTGAATAAACGGTAATGGGGATCGATTGAGGATTCCCTTAGAAGAGGGTTTGTAACCCTGTAGATTTCTTTCATAAGATTGTTTACCACCCTAGTGGATGTCAAGGCTTGTAATGCTTCAAAATCTGAACATAAACTCATGTTATATCTAAAATGTTAAGCTCGTAGGGCTGTCAAAATTAATTTGATAACTATATAAGTGATTCCTCCTTTTCATGATTGGGATAGATTATGATCTAGGGGAAGTAATGACCCCTTTGTATGTTGTATTTTCTTATATTTCCTATTGAATCCTTGATATTAAATGGGACAAAAATTTAAATGGGAAGGGTTGTGTTCATTGTTTCTAAGCCTTGAATGAATGTAGGTTGTCTTGCTATGAAGTCGACCTATTTGACAAGGATGGTGGATGGAAAGACCATGTAGAAATGAAATCAAGGTCAATGTGTAGAATATCCTTGCATGCATGGAAATAGACAGTAAGTACATAGGCATAAATTTTAAATACAATTATGATGGTCTTGACCATTAGGAGATGGTTAATAGCTTGATATTATGGTCTATTGGGCAATAATATTTTTTGAATATTATCATACTATTCCTTATGCTTGATACAGGGTAGGTTTTACTTTAATATTTTTTGTACAATGTGAAAGAATCGTATTGTTTCTAACTGATAGTGAATCATTTTCTTGTTAAAATGATAATTTCTTATAAGAACAGCTAGAGATTCTGTAACAGAATAGTGATAATTATTGTTTTTCTCTTAAAATTGAATTGTAGAACAAAAAATATGAATGTTCTATTGTGTTGCAACTCTATCCGGTATATAAGTGTTAAATGAAAATGTGCATATGTGAACAACATGCTTATAACTGTATAGTAGGAACAATACTTTTTTTGTTTAAGCCAAGAATGCACTTAAGCAAACAGCTAGTTTTGCAACTGTTTAGAAGGAAACAATAAATGTATGCTCAAATAGTATGTATGAAACTGTAACGCTTATACTATTCACTTGACAATGAAAGGTCAAATAGAATACTATCTAAGTTCATAAATCTAAATTAATGTATTTTATTTTTCAGAATGTATGCACAAATTCAAACATAAGTAGGTGCATATATGTGTATGCACATAGAATCCGTCTATGTACATACACATACTTGTGACATACCTTCTTTAGTGCTTCATTTAATGGAAAATGCTTAAGATGATAAGTAGAAATTATTCTTAAGAATGAAGTGACTGAATGATGAATTACTCCATAAGTTATCAATCTTTCTTTTTTCAGATTAAGCTTACTTACATTTTTATAGACATTTAAGAAGAAGTAATTTGAATGTTGAAACAAAACAATGATACCTTAATTGACTAGAGAATCTATGAGTAGTTGTTTCTAGAGGGTAGATAGTTGTTTAGTAGAAAGCTACTTCTGGGATGAGTGTCAAAATGGTTCAAATAGTATAGGTTTGCTTTACTAGAACCTATCGTTTGTTGTTGTTGCAACACACTTTTATGCTTGGACAAGCAATATTGTGTGTTATGTATGCATGAATGAACTCTAAGATTTCACTCTTTGCCATTCCTAGCTTAGATCTTGCACTTTATTTTTCTAGCATACAAGATAGAATTTTCATGTTGATGTTGGGCACACACCATATTCCACCTTGTAGGTTGGTCTCTTGCTAAAATCTTCATGCAAGGTCGAGCATTCTTCAAGACGAAAGAATACCGGAGAAGTGAAATCTTTGTGGTTGGGCGGTAAAGTGCTTCAACCATGTTCTCATCCACTAGTGGAGGTGAGCTATGAAGAAGAATCCTTAATGTTCACTAGACTATTATAGTCTATGTTGTAACTTGATGTAACTATCATTTAAGTACTTGATGATAAATGTACCTTGAAATGATATTATGGACTTTGGTGCCAAGTGAACATGATATTGTAATTTGAATTTTGAAGATAATATAAGAATCTTTGACTCTTTTTAAATGTACATGTGTAGCTATACTTGACTTGAGCTACTATTTATCTCTTTGATTTGGAGTAAATTCATGTGTCATTTTCAATGATAATTAAATAAGTAATAATCAAGAATAGTTTATTACACTATACATAAAAAATCTCTTAAATAAATACATAGGAACCTTTAGAGAAGGCTATATTACTCTTACATTATACACCTACATCTAAAATATCTAAACACATGCCCCCACTAAAAACGATTCAAAATATTAAACTACTTTGGTGACTATCCTATCCTAACTAACTAGTTATAGGAAAAAGAATAGAAGGATGATAAGGGTTAGAAATGGAGATGAGGTTACAACATAAAATTAAGAGTGGGAGAAGGAGTTCCAAATAAGGGTGACTGATTTGTTCTTTCTATAATGCACAACCAACTCCCCTTTATGAATAACTGTATGCTTGTGGATGGGTTAGATCAACGTATGTTATGTGAATCCACCCTCATGAAGAGTGACTTTGACTAGCATATATGACAAGTGGGAATTTAAATACACATAAATAATTCATTTTAGTCTTGGAGAATATGCATACAAGCGCATTTATATTTAAAATATCAAACCAAAGGGAATTCTTCATATGAGATACATGGAATATTTAGACTTAATGGACTATAGTTTCAAATTTTTCTTAGGTCCCTTCCCTTTTATGTGTCTTGACCTTTTTGTCCCACCATTAATAATTGATCTAAGAAATATTCCTATTGGCCCTTAGTTATTACAAGTGCCTAAGCATTTCCCTATGCCATCCCTCATGTACTAAAAGTTGTAATAAATCCACAATGTTCTAAGTCCAAGGTATTCTCTAGTAAATTCTTTAAGTCTAGGTAGTTAAAGTTTTAGAATTCCTCATGTGGGCATGAATTTTTTCCTAGGTTTGAAGTTCATTTATTTTTTTTATACATTTATATTTTTCTATCCCTATATACCACTCCACCCATCCTCTCCTTTTCTCTATTTATTTGTTGACCCATCAAAATTTTCCATCTTGGTATATCTTTTCCCTCACCCCAACCTCTTAGTCCTTTGCCATTTAGTTTTTTTTGTCTTTTGGGCTAGACTTTTAGACCACCTCATTTAGACCTTCCTTAATTTCTAACTCCCAACTTTATTTTTCCTAAACTACTTTTTTAGAGTCAAATTTGTGGGCTTCCTTCTACTGGAGTACATTTTCCATGTCATCCCCAACATCTAGATTCATCACCCTTTGAAAGCTTTCTAAATCTACTTTTTAGATTTTTTTATGTTCCCTTCTTGTCATGCCTTCTCCACCAATTCTAATCCCTTGATTCCTAAACCTTCTTCTAAGTACTCCTTTAGATTTGGACAATCAAATTTCCCTCTCCTTAGATACATGTCATAAGGTATGCCCAATCCTTGACCCTTGATATTAGAACACTCGATTATCCTTCTAGGATTGCTTGTTTGGACTTCCATTTTTCCACATACCTTAATGGTATGGGTTCCTCAACACCCTTGATCTTTGAAGTGCCAACCATAAGTATGAGGTATTCCTAACCTCTATGGTCTAAAACTCTCACATTTTCTTCTATTTAAACTCAACTACCTGCTTGCATATCTAGAAGGCCATTTGTGACTAAGTTTAATGTAGTAATGGCTAGAAAAGGATTTTTGCCACCCAAAAACCATTTTTCATCAAAAGGGTGTGAATTTTCATTTAGCTTACAATGAGAAAGATAAAATGACCTAGAATATCATAAATGATTTGATGAAGCTCTACTTCCATCAAATCAAACCTAACTATGCCCAAAAAACATATTTATTCTAAAAGGTGCAGATCCAAAGGAAAAAAGATAAGGTGACTCGTATTACACTTAATGTGGTGGTTAGGGTTTCACAACCCAATGTTTTAATGTCATATACTAGTTGCATTTGAAAAAAAAATCATAACTTGACATTCCTTATCACTCTAGATCTAGAGGTGTCATTAGTGCAAAAGTGATTTTTAGGTTTGAATTATGTTCCTCCTTGCTTCCCATGATATTTTAACTCATATCTTGATATTTTTATTGTTATTTCAAATGTGAATCATGATGCATGAACAATTATGGGTAGGGGATGATGGGTTTTCTCATGTCATAATTTTTTTTATCATTTGAAGGGTTCTATGTAAATATTGGATACTATAATAGTAGATCTACATGTACTAGTTTTTTATTTATATAAGTGGTTGGTTGCTAAACTAATTTGTGGGTCTATTAAAGTCTGTAGAGTGTTCTAGGTTATCAAAACTTGAATGTCTAAACTATAAATGAAGGGATGTGCTTTGTAATAGTATAGAAATAAATTTATATTGTACATATTTTGTAATGGTATGTCTCTATAGTTGTTTCTAGCGATTTACGGGAATATTGTAGTCAAAATTATGTATTTCCTCTTGGCACATTTGTTGGTACAACTATAATGAGGGTTTTGTGTGAGAATTCTAGGAGATAATTATCATTTTTTAGTCTTCCAATATTTTTTATCTCCCATTAGCTATTTCTTGAGTTCTACTTCTCTTTGTCTTGTCTCTATATGAGTAGTCCTTCTAGCCTTAATATCTACCACCACATCTATATAATTCTTATTAGATCCTTTTCCTTTTCTACATAGGTTTGACCACCCTTGTTGATCAATAATAATGGTAACTTGTCTAATGCTATGACTACTACTCCCAATTACCCATTTGGAGGAGTCCTATTTAAAATTGGAAGGAGATAGTTGTTCCCTTGAAATTCCTTCCAACTTAGTGAACTCCCTATTATTATTTTCAATTGTCTCTTGAGTATCCATAATCCCCTCATTACCTCCCATTGAATTTAATTTATCCTCAAATGGAGGTTGATCTTCCCCATGCTCAATTTCATCCCTATTTTCTTTTTCAAGGAAATCAGATTTTTGGATCTCACCCAACATACTCATTTCTTCCTAAGGTGATAATTCACTCTTCTCATTTTCTCCAAAGGTATTGATCAATTGCATATTAAACTACTCCTTGGGTGATTATTTAAATTCGACCTCTTCCTTCTCCCCAATGATATAATTGTCCAATCCTATAAAAAATTTATTTTTAACTGACTATTCAAGAGGCTATTGGTCTATTGTTCAAGTGACTGAATGTCCATAGCAAACTTATTCAACTTATCATGAGGGATTTCCACGGTTGAATCCTTTGACTCTCCTTTGGGAGAAGTGATAATATTGATAAGAACTTTAAAAAGAGTAACCTTATGATATATATGTCAATCCTTTCAAATTCTCTTTTGGACCCTTAATCTTTTGGGCCATTTTTATTGGAGTAGTGCATTGAGTTACCAAATATCTTAATTTTGACAAAATTTTACAAAAAACTCTTAATTTTCAATACTAAATGGGTTGAGTCCATTTTCCATACTTAGAGTCCAAAATGACAAGATTAGGATGAACTTTTAAAAATATATATACTAACACAAAGCCTAACATAAACCAACCTAGTTTATTCCTTCATTAATTTGTCCACAATGATAATATTTCCAAAGGAGTTAGCAATCCAAGAAAAAGTATCCTCATCCCAAAACTCAAGAGGGAGGCTTGGGAGCCTAACCCACACAAGAGTAATTTTTTCAAGTCTACCATGGGATTAAAACCCTATTTTCATTTACATAGTGAGAAATTATTATTTCCATAAATTCATGGCCTTACAATAAGAACCCTAAGAATATATTCATGTAAATTAAGTTTGAAGAGTAACATCCCTCTCGACATAGCACTTGTCAAAGGCCCATCTTCTAACTAGATTAATATTTGGGAAGAAGAAAAACTTTCCCACGAAAGAGTTGTCCATAGATGATATGATCATGTTAACCCTAGAATCAAACAACTTAATAGTTATGTCTTCTTCTAAATCTAATAG
>CM021102.1:185272939-185424869 GCA_007115665.2 Sequoiadendron giganteum | reverse complement strand
TTCTTTTATTCATTTTGAATATGAACATAATGTTATTTACAATTTAAATATGTGAGATTAGTGTATTAAAACCATGTTTGCATGAAAATAAAAGTGCAGTTCATGTGTTTGGGAAAGATAATTTTAATTTTGAATGAAACCATGCATGCTTGATAATTGAAAGTGCATGACATGTGTTTGGAAAGTTACCTTCTGGGACGAGTGCCAAATATGGATTTTTAGAGAGCGTAGTTTTGCTTTTCCAAAACTACTATTATTCATCGTGCATGACATTTTACTTGTCCAAGTAACTTAAGGACCATTGAAATAGATGGAATATGAATAACTCTCTACCATATCCTAGTATCAAACTTGCTTGTTTCTTAAATGAATTAGAAAAATGAAAATGCTTGTGGATTTACTAGTTATACTAGTCACGCATCAGATTCCATCTTGCTTGTCGACTTCTTTTTGCTAAGTGATTCGTGCGGGGTCGGGTATTCTTTGAATGATTAAGGAATTCTGGGGAAGCGTAAGCTTCGAGGTTGGGCAGAAAAAGTGCCTAAACCTTGTTCTCATCTTCATGTTTGAAGATAAGCAATTGGATTGAAGATCAAATGAAGATTTCTTCATATATCTATTATGTTTCATTCTAGTATGATTATTGTAGAACTTAAGGCGACAAAATGCCTAAGTCTTGAATTGTAAATTTCTTTTACAATATTTTTGTATTATTAAATGTCATAAAAGATGACACGTATTTGAAATCAATTAGAAGTATTATGAATCTTATTGTAGACTTTAAGTCGATATTTGGAATCTTTTGGATTAAAGTAATTTAAATGAATGGAGTTACGATATTTTATGGAATGGAAATGAATTTATTAAAGGAATTACAAATTATTTGGAATTAAAGAGTTTCTCTCTTTACATTTGGTATCAGAGCCCTAGGTTTGAACACTAGGGTCCTTTGTCCATTACGCTAAAGAAACATTCCTTGATGCAGGAATTGTTGATACATAATGGGTTCAAGAGGAAAAGGAGCTGTTGCAAGTAATGAGAATGATAGGTTGGATCAGATTCTCAATCTTTTGAATCGGCAACGTTCCAGAATGGATAATCTTGAACAAGAAGTTCGAGGAGTGAGAGAAGGACAAAACCCTCGAAACGAAATTCCCCAAAATCAAGAGCAACCCACCAACAAAAATTCAAGGGTTGAAGAAATACCAAATCGTCAAGCTAGGATTGAAGGGGAGTTGGCAAAAGACTTGAAAAGGGTAGCCCCACCCAAGTTTGATGGCAAGACCATCGGTGATGGAGCTAAAGCTTGGGTAATTGAAATGGAAAAGTATTTTCAGCTCAGGAATATGTCTAATGAGACCAAGGCAGTTTGGGCTACATATCGGCTTACTGGAGAAGCTGCTACTTGGTGGGATAATGAGAAAACTGAGAAGAAGTTGTTACCAAGTGGGACTACATGGGAAGTAGTTTTGAAACTTTTCAGGAAGAGATGGCTTCCACAACTATTCTTTGATAGAAAAAAGATAGAGTTTCAGAATCTGACACAGGTTGGTTTGATAGTTACTCAGTACTGGGAGAGGTTCACTAATCTCTTAAAGTATGTACCACAGTATCAGATGGATGAGCGGTTCCATATTCAGAAATTCATCTTAGGATTGAGGCCATAGATAGGAGTTGATGTGGATATTCATAATCCATTGACAATGGATGAGGTCTTTGAGAAGGCTATAAAACAGGAACAAAAGTTGCAATAGGTAGCAAACTACAAAAAGAATGTGAATTCTAAATCTGGATTTGGAAACAGGAAGTTCCAAAACAGTAATAACCAGAAGGGTAACAATAATCAGCAGATAAGGAACCTAAAGAGAGGAACAAACTCTCAAGAAAAAGGAGAAGGAAAATTTGGTGGAAACAAGAAAGTGAATAATAATAACACCAACTTCTCTAATACCAGGAACATGACAGGTGGTCACCCAGGGCCACAAGGTGGATGTTACAATTGTGGAGGAGATCACTATGCCTCCAATTGCACACAGTGTGTAGGAGGTCAGCGAGGAGGAAATGATCGGCGAGCACCTTAACACCATATTCATGCAACGGTTGACAACCGTCAAGCAGATTTTCAGGCTTCATCTATTCAGATGACGGGTAAGCTTTTTGGTCAATCAGTTTCCATTTTGATAGATACAGGAGCTACTGAATGCTTTATTGATCCTAAAGTAGTTGCTAAGTTACCTATTAGACCTGGTTATATGTCACATGCATGGATGGTTTAGTATGGAAACCGATTAGAGAAGAGGGTAGATTCATGTCTATCTTCAGCGATTTAGAGCTATCTAATTTCCAAACCCAAGTTAACCTATATGTAGCACCATTGGGTTCATATGATGTGATCCTAGGGATCAATTGGTTAACTGAGCACAAAGCTATAGTGAACTGTGAGGATAAGATTGTGAGTTGTATTGATGATTTTGGACATCCAGTTGAGATTTTTGGATCTCAAGAGCCTCTTGAGTTGAGACATATCTCAGCCATGCATCTAAAGAAAGCACATCGGAAAGGATGTTCCATATATGCTATATTGGTGAGTGACTTGGATAATGTCTAGAAAAATCCAGAGGGCTATCTAGTTCTCAAGGAGTTCTTGGATATCTTTCTTGAAGAACTTACTGAGTTACCACCGAAGAGAGAATTTGATTTCTCGATTGAACTTTTACCTGGAACTGAGTCTATATCCAAGGCCCCATACTAAATGACTACTATAGAGTTATATGAGTCGAAGGTTCAATTGAAGGAGTTACTGAAACATGGATTTATTAGACCAAGTGTATCCCCATGGGGTGCACTGGTAATATTCGTGAAGAAGGATGGGACCTTGAGATTGTGTATTGATTACAGAATGTTGAACAAGGTTACCATTAAGAATAGGTATCCTTTACCTAGGATAGATGAGTTATTTGGTCAGATGAAAGGGGTCACAATTTTTTCTAAGATTGATCTTAGATCAGGTTACCACCAGCTAAGGATTAAGGAGGAGGATATTCCAAAGACAACCTTCTGAACTCAGTATGGACATTACGTGTTCATAGTGGTACCTTTTGGTCTAACAAATGCCCCGACGACATTCATGAATCTTATGAACAACATCTTTAGAGATTGTTTAGATGATTTTGTACTTATATTCATAGATGATATTTTGATTTACTCTAAGACAGAAGAGGAGCATGAGAAACACTTGAGGATAGTCTTGCAACGACTAAGAGATCAAAAGCTTTTTGGTAAGTTTTCAAAGTGTACTTTCTTTTAGAAGAAGGTTCACTACTTGGGTCATGTCATATTAGCTGAGGGAATCTCAGTTGATCTTGCTAAGATAGAAGCAATTGTGGATTGGCCAACACTGTAGAGTGTTACTGAAGTTCGTAGTTTCATGGGGCTTGCAAGATATTACAGGAAATATGTGGAAGGATTCTCTAGGATAGCAACACCTATTACTTCTATTCAGAAGAAGGGAAGGAAATTTGAGTGGAATAAGAAGTATGAGGAGGCATTTCAATTTCTTAAACAAAAGTTGACATCGGCACCAGTTTTGACTATACCAGATCCTAATGGGCACTTCATAGTGATTACAGATGCTTTAGGAAGGGAAAGTGGTTGCATATGAGTCCAAAAAACTGAAACAATATGAATTGAATTATTCACCACATGATCTTAAGCTTGCAGCTGTTGTTCATGCATTATAGATGTGGAGACATTATCTCCTAGGGAAACCATTTGAACTAAAGATAGATCATTTAGTACTTAAGTACATTTTTACACAACCTAACCTCAATGCAAGATAGAGAAGGTGGCTTGAGTTCTTAAGTGAGTATGATTTTGGTATTGAGTATATCAAGGGAAAGGAAAACAAAGTTGCAGATGCTCTTAGCAAGAGAAGACATCTCTCTGCTATGTTGACCACAAGGTCAAATTTGAGACAACAAGTGTTGCATCATCTTCCAGTAGATGAGCATTATGAGAGGGTCAAGCAAGCCTTAGAGGTAGATCCTTTAGATCATAGATTTGATGGATATGTGATGGAGTATGATGGTATTTTGAGATATTAGGGAAGGATGTATATCCTTGAGGGTGGAGACTTGAGGAGGTTGATTCTAGAAGAAGTACATGATGCACCTTACTCAGGGCATCCAGGAGTTACGAAGATGGTAGCAGAGTTGAAGACTTTATATTTTTGGCCTAAGCTCAAGAAAGATGTTAGGGAGTATGTGGCTAGATGTTTGGAATGCCAGCGAGTCAAGGCTGAGCATGTGCATCCAGCAAGACTTTTGTATCCCCACGATATACCTGAGTATAAGTGGCAAGTAATCAATATGGATTTTATTCAAGGATTACCTTTGAGCAGGAATAGGAATGATACCATCTTAGTTGTCATTGATAAGCTAATGAAGGTTTCACATTTCATACCTGGGGATCTGAAAGATGGATCATTGACACTTGTGAAGAAATTTGTGCAAGAGATATTTCAATTGCATGGTGTACCAGAGACCATTATATCAAATAGGGATACCAGGATGACATCTAGGTTTTGGACAACACTGAATGCAACTTTAGGAACTAAATTGAATTTTAGTTATGCATATCACCCACAAACTAATGGCCAAACAGATAGGATCAATTAGGTTGTTGAGCATCTACTGAGGATGTACTGCATGGATCAGCAGTACAAGTGGGAGGAATATTTTCCATTGGTTGAGTTTGCTTACAATAATTCATTCCATGCATTGTTGGGTATGGCACCTTTTGAGGCACTTTATGGATGGAAATGTTGCACACCCATTAGTTGGGATAGGATGGAAGATAGGATCATCATTGGTCCGGATATGCTCAAGGAAATGGATGAGCAAATGAAGTTGATCAAGATTAGGTTGAAGGAAGCAATTGATAGACAAAAGAGCTATGCTGATAGAAACAGGACTTTCAGATAGTTTTCTGTGGGAGATAAAGTCTTTTTGAGGGTTAAGCCTCATAAGAGCTCTATCTCATTTGGGAAATCATCAAAGTTGGCTCTGAGATTTGTGGGACCCTTTGATGTACGGGAAGTCATTAATCCAGTTTCTTATAGACTAGCGTTACCACTTGCTCTAGCTCGACTCCATAATGTATTCCATGTTTCTTTATTGAAACCATACCATCCTGATGCATCTCATATACTTTATTGGCATTCATTACAGGTACAAGATCCAGGGGTGGTGCTAGTGGAGCCCATCCAAATCCTAGACAGGCGTAGTATTAAGTTGCATAACAGGGATAGTACTCAGTACAAGGTCCAGTGGGACCAGTATACTGAGGATAGTGCTACATGGGAGGATTCTGAGATGATTGATCGCCATTTTATTCATTTGCTTTCTTAGATTAGTATTTTCTTAATGCAGAGATACTTGATACTCTGGTTTTTGATTCACATGTTGTGAACTTGGATAGCGTGGATGCTACTATGAATTGTTTATGCTTATGTTTTAGGAACTATGATAGTTATTATTTCATTATGATTGAGATACTATGTTTTACTGATTGAGATACCATGCTTATTGATTGATTAATAAGACATCGAGACAATGTCTCTTCCAAGAGGGGAAGGATGTCACGTATTGATTTTTGTCATTTATTTAAATGCAATTATTAATCATGAGATTTTTAATGTTTATGTTAGATGATTATTTAAATTGAAATTTAAATGCAAATGAAATGATTTGAAATTCATTATTATAAAATTTGGGGTTTGTCATTGCTGATGAAAATTTGAGTGCAAGTGAACACAGGAACAGGTGAACGAGAATGAAGGCGAGAATATTGATCAGGTAGAGTCATTTTAGCCATTAGACGTTAATGAGGATGATGGAATCTCACACACCACTTAGTTATTATTAATGAGTTTTCATGATGATTATGTTTGGAAATTTTTAAATAAGTTTATTCGATTGCTTAAGTTATGTGAAAAAAAATATGTTTGTTCTGAAATGGCAATTTGATTACTTTTATGAGAAAATTGATTTTATTCAATTAATTACTTCTTTATGTAAATCTTTTCTATTTGAGTAGAAAATAATAATGCTTTTATTATTTTAAATTATTGGAATAAACTTTTAATGGTGGAAACATATATAGTGATCTTGTTATATGCATATAAATAAATAATAAAGAATATCCATATATTGAATTATATGTTTGAAGAAATAGATAAATATCAAAATTAGTTATTTAAAACAATAAGAAAACTAAAATACGTTTGAAAATGGAAATTGGAATTGAAAAGAGAACAACAGTAAACAATTAGAAAACGAATACCTCTCAATTAATTTTGCATGCAATCATGAAGAGAAACTTGGAGTGATGTCCACCATATTTCTGGAGATCAAGCATAAAAAGTGGATCTGATATTATTGAACTCCACCATTTGCATGAATTAGAGCAAAAAAAGAGAAATCTATTTTTGGTAGAGACAGGGAGATCGAGGCTTTAAGAAAAGGTATTTTTATTAGATACAGTACTCTGCTCATTTCCCAGGCGCAAAGAAGAGAGAGAGCTTTTGTTTTTGATTAAATTTCCATTTATCTTACCTTCCATGCGCAGCCAGTAGAAGGGAAAACAAAATTCTGCCAAAGGATACGCATGTGAGGAGAGGCAAAAATCCATTTTTGGGAGGGAAGGCAAAGAAAACAGATTTTGTTTTTATCTTTTTGGGAAGATTGATCCCCATGCACGGCTAGGAGGAGTTTGGTTTTGTTTTCACAAGAAAATAGAGAACTGTGAAGGGCGTGTAGAAGAAGGAAGGAAGGCGGCTTGAAGGAGAAGAGGAGAACATCAATCCGCCTTCATCACACCCAAGCACCAGGAACAATAGGGAGAATAGGAAAGGAAGAGGTGCAACCAAGAAGAGGGAGAGCACAAATAGTGAACAAATTCTACCTTCCATCATACAGGAGTAAGGAAGTAAGAAGAACAATAGGAGGGAAAATTTGACAGAGGAAACACATAGGTAGATTCAAATGAAAATTGGTTATTTCTCAAATTCACAATCTTGTTTAAAATCTAAGTTTAATTATTTATTTTATTCTTGTATTTTAACTATTGAAAACATATCACTGTTTGTATCAAATTTAGGAGAAAGTTAAAACACCAAACTATGTTTTTATCACAAAACTATTGAACAACTTGAATAGAAAACTACAAAAGGACAGTAGATTTATTTATTTTTAGGAAATTCTGATTAATATATTGAAAAGATGCAAACATAAAACATACTATTTTAGATCTATTTAAATTTAGAAATGATTCAAAAATCAAAACTGTCAGAGAGATAAATTTTCAAAACAATAGAAACAGAAAAGATAGGGAAATTATTCCAGAATTATATAGCTGAATGTTCTTGGTTTAAATAAAATTTTAAATGATAGGATAAAAATAATTCTATGTATTTAAATATGCTTGAAAAATTGAGTAAAAATTGATAATTATCTTGGATTGATATTAAATTGCTACGAAACAGAAGTAAATGTGAGGTTTATGTTTTTAAAAGATAAAATTTTAGGGAAATATGAAAACCAAAAAAGAAAGAAAATAAAGTAAAATTAAAAATATAATTACTTTGAAATTAAACGAATTAGAGAAAGACTATATTGAATTGTAGATAAATTTCATGAGTAAATGAACCGAAGAATGTGTGCTCATTTATTCTTGCTTTATATGTACTTAGTTACATTCTTGAGGTACACCTTCTTTTATTTTACTTTTATTTACTTCGAAAATGAACATAATGTTATTTATGATTTAAATCTGTGAAATTACTGCATTAAAAACCATGTTTGCTTGAAAATAAAATTATTTAAGATGTTTGTGAAAGATAAACTTTAATTGGAATGGAACCATGCATGCTTGATAATTGAATGTGCATGACATGTGTTTGGAAAGTTACCTTTTGGGACCGGTGCCGAATATGGGTTTTTAGAGAGCGTAGTTTTGCTTTTCCAAAACTACTATTATTTGTCATGCATGACATTTTACTTGGCCAAGTAACTTAAGGACCATAGAAATAGATGGAATGAAAATAACTCCCTACCATATCCTAGTATCGAACTTGCTTGTTTCTTAAGTATGCTTGTGGATTTACTAGTTATACTAGGCACGCACCAGATTCCATCTTGCTTGTCGACTACTTTTTGCTAAGCGATTTGTGTAGGGTCGCGTATTCTTTGAATGACTAAGGAATTCCGGGGAAGCGTAAGCTTCGAGGTTGGGCGGAAAAAGCACCTGAACCTTGTTCTCGTCTTCATGTTTGAAGATAAGCTATTGGATTGAAGATCAAATGAACATTTATTCATATATGTATTATATTTATTTCTTCTATGTTTATTGTCGAACTTAAGGCGACAGAATGCCTAAGCCTTGAATTGTTAAATTTTGTTACAAATGCTTTTGTATTATTGATGTCGTGTAAGATGACATGTTTATGAATGTAATTGGATGTATTATGAATCTTATTATAGACTTTAAGTCGATCATTTGGAATCTTTTGGATTTTATGTAATCATGAATGGAGTTTCGACATTCTTTGGAATATAAATGAATTTATTTAAGGAACTGTCGATGTTTGGAATTAAAGAGTTTCGCTCTTTACATGTTGAAATAAATATATATTTCATGTGATGTTGAAATTGACATATATTTTATGTGATGTTGAAATAGACATATATTTTGAAATAGACATATATTTCATATGATGTTGAAATAGACATATATTTTATGTGATGTTGAAATATGTTAAAAAATGAGGTGTTTTCTTAGTTTAATACTCTGTAAAACTTTAAGATTGCTGATCTAAATAATCTTTTCCTTTTGTTACAAATTATTTTTGGGTGATTATCTTGATTAATCCATTTTACTATTGTATAATGTAGACAAAAGTTGATAGAAGAACTAGATAGGATAATAGAAAGATTACACAAGATGTACTGTGGAGAAACCCTTTCGGGAAAAAACACCACCAAGAATTATTCTCTATTATTCAAACTCTGAAATATAATAGATCCAATTCTTGCTTGAGAATGCTTCTTCTTGCCTTCACCAATCTTCTTCAGAACCTGCAATAACAACTGATAATAACTCTCTTCAACTTGCTTGAGATAAATAGGCTTTAATCAACTTTTTAAACTCCAAATGAGTTACAATTACAATGCTCAAACCCTATCCCTAAAAGATATGCCTATCTCTTGCAAGTAGAGTTATGCCGTGAAGAACAATGTCAAATCCTCTCCTTCATCCATTTGGGCATCCCAAACTGAAGTGCTAACTCAAAATTCATTCTGTAAATATCTTAAGGCTTCATCCTCAAAGTTGGCACCCAAAAGAGGGCCCCACTTAACTAAGCCTTTAGAAATATCTCAACATGCAAAGGAGCTAATTCCAAGAAGCCAACTTGGGTGCCCAAAGTGGGTCCAAGATATTTCTTGTTAACTGAAACACTTCTCAACACCATTCATGCAAGAATGGTCATCCCCTGTTAACTGAAGGTAGTACTTGTTATCTGTCATGCAACTCAAGTTATTAGCCATGCATTCCAAGTTAACTGAAGTCAACTAGCATTCAACTAAAACTAACTGAAGATAACTGAACCATAACTGAACTGAACTGAACTTCAACTGAACTTCACTGAACTGAACCTCGTACACATCAGCCCCTATTTTATAGGACCTCAACATGCATAAATCAAAATCCCTATTTTGTAGGAACCTAGGATACATTTCTGAAGTGTACTCAATTTACCAACCAGTTAACTAAGCTCAAGGTGAGTTGTCACCTACCATATGTGAGCCCATGTGCTCCTATTTTTTAGGAGCTAATTCCAAGGCATCCACACATGCTTTTAACATTTAGAATTAATTTACAAATGTCAATTAACATGATTATTTCATCAAATATTAATCCCTTCCTAATCCTAGTATTGTTGAACACATTCTAAGGACTTAAGATATATGGTGAAATAAATAATATTTAGGATTGCAATTAAATGACATCCCATTTCCAACAAAATAGACATATATTTTGAAATGATGTTGAAATAGACATCTATTTCATGTGATGTTGAAATAGACATAAATGAATCAAAAGTGATATGATGTCATTCATTTTGATTTACTAGACATCGAGATGATGTCTCTTCCAAGACGGGAAGGTAGTCATAACCCAATTTTATTTCATATTTATTTAAATACAGAAAATTGAATTGTTGATGAAATTCAATTAAATATTAAATGGAGATGTTGAATATGAGGAGTTAACTAATGTTGACTTTATGAAATCCTGAGAATTATTTTTATATATGTCATTATGGATTGAATGTTACTGATCAATTTGCAAGTATGTGCAATAGAAGGGTGACTAGATGAAGGTTGAGAACATGATTGAAGTAGGATTATTTAGCCAGATTAAACGGTAAGCCAACTAGAATCTAGGTGCACACACCATAGATGGGCATGATGATTTGCATTGCATATGTATGAGAATGAGAATTTCTTGATTTGAACTAATTTCCTGTTTAGAAATACATGGCTTGTAGATATTAAATTCCTCATTTTAAACTCTGTGTTTGATGAAACAAAAATAAGATTTCTAGAGATGCTCGAATTTGAATTTAAGTTCTCTATTGAAAATAATATTCTATGGAACTTGTAAGCCATTACAAAAAATTACACATGGATGTAAATATGTATATAATATATATACATATAAACATACATATACATATACATATACATATATACATGTATGTTCATGAGATTCAAATACATACATATATATAAATGTATATATGTGTGTGTATATACAAATATAGAAATTATGGTAAACGAGAATGGGAATCATTTAAATAAACACAAAAATATGAATATATAAATATATGTATATTAGAATGCTTATTCAAATGTATATGTTTTGAATTCATTAATAAATGATAACATACTAATATCGGGTTGATAAGTAAGAACAACTATGAAGGTGGCAATAATGTCTGCCACAAATTTAATGGAAAATTTTGAATTGTGTAGTGGTCGGAAGTTGGGCCATAATGCCTCCACCCTAGGCATGCAAATAAGGTTTTGTTGTTTCCATTTTTGAAGAACACACAGGAAGTGTGGCGGAGAAAAATCAAAAGAAAAGGTGGGTTGTAGGAAGGAAAAAGAAAAGGAGCTCGAAGGAAAAAGCCAGGGAAGCTTAATCGATTCGGTATTGAGGTAATCTGAACCATGCAAAAATAAACTTGTTTTTATTTCCAATATTTATTTCTTTAATATCCATCAATATCAAAATTTCATTTTGTATATCGCCACTTTCATTTTTCTGTGAGAAGCCATGGCCTTAGGCCGAATGACTTAATGTTGACCTATGTGGGTCACTTGTTTGCATTATGTATAAGATTATGTTTTAGGAAGCCATGTGGCTATCTCTATGACCTAAGACAAGCCTTTGAGTGACAAAATTAGGCGGATTTTTTCTTGAGGCCGCACTCATAAGCATGCCATGCGATGGCATTTGTATATTTTGCATCTTTTATTTTATAACCCACTGTGAATAAACGGTAATGGGGATCGATTGAGGATTCCCTTAGAAGAGGGTTTGTAACCCTGTAGATTTCTTTCATAAGATTGTTTACCACCCTAGTGGATGTCAAGGCTTGTAATGCTTCAAAATCTGAACATAAACTCATGTTATATCTAAAATGTTAAGCTCGTAGGGCTGTCAAAATTAATTTGATAACTATATAAGTGATTCCTCCTTTTCATGATTGGGATAGATTATGATCTAGGGGAAGTAATGACCCCTTTGTATGTTGTATTTTCTTATATTTCCTATTGAATCCTTGATATTAAATGGGACAAAAATTTAAATGGGAAGGGTTGTGTTCATTGTTTCTAAGCCTTGAATGAATGTAGGTTGTCTTGCTATGAAGTCGACCTATTTGACAAGGATGGTGGATGGAAAGACCATGTAGAAATGAAATCAAGGTCAATGTGTAGAATATCCTTGCATGCATGGAAATAGACAGTAAGTACATAGGCATAAATTTTAAATACAATTATGATGGTCTTGACCATTAGGAGATGGTTAATAGCTTGATATTATGGTCTATTGGGCAATAATATTTTTTGAATATTATCATACTATTCCTTATGCTTGATACAGGGTAGGTTTTACTTTAATATTTTTTGTACAATGTGAAAGAATCGTATTGTTTCTAACTGATAGTGAATCATTTTCTTGTTAAAATGATAATTTCTTATAAGAACAGCTAGAGATTCTGTAACAGAATAGTGATAATTATTGTTTTTCTCTTAAAATTGAATTGTAGAACAAAAAATATGAATGTTCTATTGTGTTGCAACTCTATCCGGTATATAAGTGTTAAATGAAAATGTGCATATGTGAACAACATGCTTATAACTGTATAGTAGGAACAA
This sequence comes from Sequoiadendron giganteum, assembly GCA_007115665.2. NCBI lineage: Eukaryota > Viridiplantae > Streptophyta > Pinopsida > Cupressales > Cupressaceae > Sequoiadendron > Sequoiadendron giganteum. The sequence goes on along the minus strand of CM021102.1, from coordinate 185,412,363 downwards.
TACTTTTTTTGTTTAAGCCAAGAATGCACTTAAGCAAACAGCTAGTTTTGCAACTGTTTAGAAGGAAACAATAAATGTATGCTCAAATAGTATGTATGAAACTGTAACGCTTATACTATTCACTTGACAATGAAAGGTCAAATAGAATACTATCTAAGTTCATAAATCTAAATTAATGTATTTTATTTTTCAGAATGTATGCACAAATTCAAACATAAGTAGGTGCATATATGTGTATGCACATAGAATCCGTCTATGTACATACACATACTTGTGACATACCTTCTTTAGTGCTTCATTTAATGGAAAATGCTTAAGATGATAAGTAGAAATTATTCTTAAGAATGAAGTGACTGAATGATGAATTACTCCATAAGTTATCAATCTTTCTTTTTTCAGATTAAGCTTACTTACATTTTTATAGACATTTAAGAAGAAGTAATTTGAATGTTGAAACAAAACAATGATACCTTAATTGACTAGAGAATCTATGAGTAGTTGTTTCTAGAGGGTAGATAGTTGTTTAGTAGAAAGCTACTTCTGGGATGAGTGTCAAAATGGTTCAAATAGTATAGGTTTGCTTTACTAGAACCTATCGTTTGTTGTTGTTGCAACACACTTTTATGCTTGGACAAGCAATATTGTGTGTTATGTATGCATGAATGAACTCTAAGATTTCACTCTTTGCCATTCCTAGCTTAGATCTTGCACTTTATTTTTCTAGCATACAAGATAGAATTTTCATGTTGATGTTGGGCACACACCATATTCCACCTTGTAGGTTGGTCTCTTGCTAAAATCTTCATGCAAGGTCGAGCATTCTTCAAGACGAAAGAATACCGGAGAAGTGAAATCTTTGTGGTTGGGCGGTAAAGTGCTTCAACCATGTTCTCATCCACTAGTGGAGGTGAGCTATGAAGAAGAATCCTTAATGTTCACTAGACTATTATAGTCTATGTTGTAACTTGATGTAACTATCATTTAAGTACTTGATGATAAATGTACCTTGAAATGATATTATGGACTTTGGTGCCAAGTGAACATGATATTGTAATTTGAATTTTGAAGATAATATAAGAATCTTTGACTCTTTTTAAATGTACATGTGTAGCTATACTTGACTTGAGCTACTATTTATCTCTTTGATTTGGAGTAAATTCATGTGTCATTTTCAATGATAATTAAATAAGTAATAATCAAGAATAGTTTATTACACTATACATAAAAAATCTCTTAAATAAATACATAGGAACCTTTAGAGAAGGCTATATTACTCTTACATTATACACCTACATCTAAAATATCTAAACACATGCCCCCACTAAAAACGATTCAAAATATTAAACTACTTTGGTGACTATCCTATCCTAACTAACTAGTTATAGGAAAAAGAATAGAAGGATGATAAGGGTTAGAAATGGAGATGAGGTTACAACATAAAATTAAGAGTGGGAGAAGGAGTTCCAAATAAGGGTGACTGATTTGTTCTTTCTATAATGCACAACCAACTCCCCTTTATGAATAACTGTATGCTTGTGGATGGGTTAGATCAACGTATGTTATGTGAATCCACCCTCATGAAGAGTGACTTTGACTAGCATATATGACAAGTGGGAATTTAAATACACATAAATAATTCATTTTAGTCTTGGAGAATATGCATACAAGCGCATTTATATTTAAAATATCAAACCAAAGGGAATTCTTCATATGAGATACATGGAATATTTAGACTTAATGGACTATAGTTTCAAATTTTTCTTAGGTCCCTTCCCTTTTATGTGTCTTGACCTTTTTGTCCCACCATTAATAATTGATCTAAGAAATATTCCTATTGGCCCTTAGTTATTACAAGTGCCTAAGCATTTCCCTATGCCATCCCTCATGTACTAAAAGTTGTAATAAATCCACAATGTTCTAAGTCCAAGGTATTCTCTAGTAAATTCTTTAAGTCTAGGTAGTTAAAGTTTTAGAATTCCTCATGTGGGCATGAATTTTTTCCTAGGTTTGAAGTTCATTTATTTTTTTTATACATTTATATTTTTCTATCCCTATATACCACTCCACCCATCCTCTCCTTTTCTCTATTTATTTGTTGACCCATCAAAATTTTCCATCTTGGTATATCTTTTCCCTCACCCCAACCTCTTAGTCCTTTGCCATTTAGTTTTTTTTGTCTTTTGGGCTAGACTTTTAGACCACCTCATTTAGACCTTCCTTAATTTCTAACTCCCAACTTTATTTTTCCTAAACTACTTTTTTAGAGTCAAATTTGTGGGCTTCCTTCTACTGGAGTACATTTTCCATGTCATCCCCAACATCTAGATTCATCACCCTTTGAAAGCTTTCTAAATCTACTTTTTAGATTTTTTTATGTTCCCTTCTTGTCATGCCTTCTCCACCAATTCTAATCCCTTGATTCCTAAACCTTCTTCTAAGTACTCCTTTAGATTTGGACAATCAAATTTCCCTCTCCTTAGATACATGTCATAAGGTATGCCCAATCCTTGACCCTTGATATTAGAACACTCGATTATCCTTCTAGGATTGCTTGTTTGGACTTCCATTTTTCCACATACCTTAATGGTATGGGTTCCTCAACACCCTTGATCTTTGAAGTGCCAACCATAAGTATGAGGTATTCCTAACCTCTATGGTCTAAAACTCTCACATTTTCTTCTATTTAAACTCAACTACCTGCTTGCATATCTAGAAGGCCATTTGTGACTAAGTTTAATGTAGTAATGGCTAGAAAAGGATTTTTGCCACCCAAAAACCATTTTTCATCAAAAGGGTGTGAATTTTCATTTAGCTTACAATGAGAAAGATAAAATGACCTAGAATATCATAAATGATTTGATGAAGCTCTACTTCCATCAAATCAAACCTAACTATGCCCAAAAAACATATTTATTCTAAAAGGTGCAGATCCAAAGGAAAAAAGATAAGGTGACTCGTATTACACTTAATGTGGTGGTTAGGGTTTCACAACCCAATGTTTTAATGTCATATACTAGTTGCATTTGAAAAAAAAATCATAACTTGACATTCCTTATCACTCTAGATCTAGAGGTGTCATTAGTGCAAAAGTGATTTTTAGGTTTGAATTATGTTCCTCCTTGCTTCCCATGATATTTTAACTCATATCTTGATATTTTTATTGTTATTTCAAATGTGAATCATGATGCATGAACAATTATGGGTAGGGGATGATGGGTTTTCTCATGTCATAATTTTTTTTATCATTTGAAGGGTTCTATGTAAATATTGGATACTATAATAGTAGATCTACATGTACTAGTTTTTTATTTATATAAGTGGTTGGTTGCTAAACTAATTTGTGGGTCTATTAAAGTCTGTAGAGTGTTCTAGGTTATCAAAACTTGAATGTCTAAACTATAAATGAAGGGATGTGCTTTGTAATAGTATAGAAATAAATTTATATTGTACATATTTTGTAATGGTATGTCTCTATAGTTGTTTCTAGCGATTTACGGGAATATTGTAGTCAAAATTATGTATTTCCTCTTGGCACATTTGTTGGTACAACTATAATGAGGGTTTTGTGTGAGAATTCTAGGAGATAATTATCATTTTTTAGTCTTCCAATATTTTTTATCTCCCATTAGCTATTTCTTGAGTTCTACTTCTCTTTGTCTTGTCTCTATATGAGTAGTCCTTCTAGCCTTAATATCTACCACCACATCTATATAATTCTTATTAGATCCTTTTCCTTTTCTACATAGGTTTGACCACCCTTGTTGATCAATAATAATGGTAACTTGTCTAATGCTATGACTACTACTCCCAATTACCCATTTGGAGGAGTCCTATTTAAAATTGGAAGGAGATAGTTGTTCCCTTGAAATTCCTTCCAACTTAGTGAACTCCCTATTATTATTTTCAATTGTCTCTTGAGTATCCATAATCCCCTCATTACCTCCCATTGAATTTAATTTATCCTCAAATGGAGGTTGATCTTCCCCATGCTCAATTTCATCCCTATTTTCTTTTTCAAGGAAATCAGATTTTTGGATCTCACCCAACATACTCATTTCTTCCTAAGGTGATAATTCACTCTTCTCATTTTCTCCAAAGGTATTGATCAATTGCATATTAAACTACTCCTTGGGTGATTATTTAAATTCGACCTCTTCCTTCTCCCCAATGATATAATTGTCCAATCCTATAAAAAATTTATTTTTAACTGACTATTCAAGAGGCTATTGGTCTATTGTTCAAGTGACTGAATGTCCATAGCAAACTTATTCAACTTATCATGAGGGATTTCCACGGTTGAATCCTTTGACTCTCCTTTGGGAGAAGTGATAATATTGATAAGAACTTTAAAAAGAGTAACCTTATGATATATATGTCAATCCTTTCAAATTCTCTTTTGGACCCTTAATCTTTTGGGCCATTTTTATTGGAGTAGTGCATTGAGTTACCAAATATCTTAATTTTGACAAAATTTTACAAAAAACTCTTAATTTTCAATACTAAATGGGTTGAGTCCATTTTCCATACTTAGAGTCCAAAATGACAAGATTAGGATGAACTTTTAAAAATATATATACTAACACAAAGCCTAACATAAACCAACCTAGTTTATTCCTTCATTAATTTGTCCACAATGATAATATTTCCAAAGGAGTTAGCAATCCAAGAAAAAGTATCCTCATCCCAAAACTCAAGAGGGAGGCTTGGGAGCCTAACCCACACAAGAGTAATTTTTTCAAGTCTACCATGGGATTAAAACCCTATTTTCATTTACATAGTGAGAAATTATTATTTCCATAAATTCATGGCCTTACAATAAGAACCCTAAGAATATATTCATGTAAATTAAGTTTGAAGAGTAACATCCCTCTCGACATAGCACTTGTCAAAGGCCCATCTTCTAACTAGATTAATATTTGGGAAGAAGAAAAACTTTCCCACGAAAGAGTTGTCCATAGATGATATGATCATGTTAACCCTAGAATCAAACAACTTAATAGTTATGTCTTCTTCTAAATCTAATAGCTCAGGAACAACATACATAATACTACATGCATGGGCCTTCCAATATTTTCCCAAAAGGACATCCTTCCAAAGTTTGGAACCTCCCACCAAAGAACAATTCAAGGTAGTTGATAATGTACCACCCCAAGACCATCCCAATAGATTCTTGCAAGTGGTGTTGGACACAAAGGTCCCCCTACATTGTTCATCCCCATTCCTACTCAATATATATATGTATATATATATTTCAAAAAAAGGAGTAAGTTGTAGAGCCATTTTTTAGATGTGATTGCTATTAATTTTTTTAAGTTATATTATACAAAATATTTAGATTTTTAGCTATTAAGTGATGTGTTTATTGTAGGGGCAAGGTCCCTAGATCGATTGGCTAAAACATACTGTTGCAAGCAAGAGGTCAAAAGGTCCAATCCCCTTGTCCCTATGGTACATCAATTCTTGTAGTCTAAACAAAGTGATGTACTTATTTCATTTTCCTTATCAACCTCTATGAATCATCATGTACTTGGGTCTTGTTGTGATCAAGATAAAATTTCTATATTTCCAAGGTTTTATGATTAGGAATGTAGACATGTAAAATTGACCTAACACTTATCACACATCCTAAATGACATTATCTCATCATCAACATCATTATCACCAAATACCACTGCAAGACAATCAATTGCATCAAAAACCCTAATTTCTTCTATTAATTGAATAATTTAACATTATTTAATTAATTCACTTTTTCACCATTTTTTACTAATTAAATACATTTCATTTATTTAATATATTCCAAATCTAACTTTATTCCTCCTGATTAATTGAATAAAATCAATTATTTAATTATGCCGCTAATTCACTTTATTCCCCTAAGTCAATTAAGTTATTAAAACATAATAGTTTAATTAAATCACTTTCCCCTAAATTTGAATAATTAAATAAATTATTCAAAACATCATAAAAAAGGTCAAATCAAACAAATGCAACCTTTTTTACAAAATTCAAACTTGATTTGCATGTTCAACTCAAAAATATTAATTAAATTAAATCAATTAATTAGCTATCCTCACCCACTTTCATGATTGAGCAAATTACAATCCCCCAATTGCTCGATTTGATTGGCTGATTGATCTGTCTATTTCCTAACAAATCAATCTATTCTTCAATCCCACTGAAGGCTCAACATGATTTCTTTAATTCCATAGATTATTCAATATATTTCCTCAATCCCACTGAACACTCAAAATGATTTCTTCAATCACACTGATTGCGTAATCAATTTGCACCGACTATTCCCATCTAAATCCTCTTAATGGTTTTCAATCGTTGATCGGGATATTCTACTACATGATCTTGAGCATTCATTTCAAAACAAAAAATCTATAAAACAACTATCTTCCTTCTCAAAAACGATTGGAGAATCAACATATTTTACACAAAAAAGTAATGCAACAATCTTAATCGATATTTTGACAAAGCTTTACACATATCTTTGATCAACACATGCACGTTCTTCAAGATTTTGCATGCACAATGGAGGCTTTGCATTGATACGAACAAACCAACATATTCACAAACACACTCTAACACGTGATGGTAAAGCTATGTTTATGAATTCATGTTATGTTTTCTCTTTTGATTTCATTCTTTGAGTTTTTTCTTCATAGTTTCATTTCGTGAGTAATGGTCATGAATTATCTTTTTGTTTGTTTAGATTAGTTTCTATTCATTCAATTTGATTGCATTGCATGATCTCAATTTCCCCCTTACACAAGGATTATATCATGAGTTAGGACAGAACCTTTTGTCTTTCTCAATATTTTGAAATCTATAATCCTCATCTTCTTCTTATTAGGGTTTCAAGTGAAATAGTAGAGGTAATTACCCATCCTATAATTAGAAAACATCTACTTTATCTTACTAATATCCTTTCTTAATCAAGGATCATGCCTTTTGGATTCACTTCAAAATTAAATGCACTTTCTATTGTGTATGGTTTATTCCCCTCCAACCTAGCATATTACTTTCATCTATGCACTAGATCTTGTTTGAACTTAGTTATCATATTGAATATGATCATATTGAAATCATTATCCTTAATAAATGTGACTTATAAGATGAATTTCCCACATGTTTCCCCCAAGCATCTTAAACAATGTCATTTTCATGAAAGAAAACCAAAATGGTTGAAGCCTTAGGATATGTGGCTTTAATTATCTAGTAGTAAATAAGGGAATAAATTATATATTTGTTAGGATTTAATCAGGGGGAACCATTATAACCTTCTATGTTATCATAATTTACTAATCTATGTGAAGGAATCTAAGTTAGGACTTGGCCCTTCTCCTTGATGACTTGTTGTGGCTACATTGAGGATTATTTAATCATGAGAGGTTTTCCTCTAGATTGAGAAAGTATAGGAGTTGTTATTATGAGAGGTAGCATTGATCCTATCATTTTTCATGTTGGAGAATAGGAATTTTATGATTGAGTCAAATAGGTCTAATTTCAAGTCTCTTTCCCATTGTTTTAGTTGAAGCATCAACTTCTATTAATTTTATCCATTTAGGCGTTGTTTCCAAGGTCTCCATATCATCTAACTTGACCTTCATTCCATTAGTAGAATTTGGAAAATAAATGACTAGATGACTAAAAATTTTAGTCACAACAACTAAAAATGACTAAATTCTACTAATTTTTTGCAACTTAGCTATAAATGAGTAAATAAATGACTAATTTGGTTGTTGAATAAAAAAATATTTAGTCATAGAACTAAAAATGACTAAATAGCTAGTCACCAAATACAAATTAGACAAAATTTTAAAAATACATTTTGGCCAATTATTGGAACGATGTATTGTGCACATCAATGTAATTGTGTTTATTTGTGTTCATTGCAAGAAATATACCTCACTTCATTCGATAGTTGCAGATTATCCTAGCACTGATGCATTTTAATCAGTTATAATAGCTACTTGCATGGGCGATAAAGATTTGGAGAGGACCTAGAGACTTCTGAAAAGGTGAGCAAGGGCAAGGAATTGGGAGTTTGCTGCAACAAATTTGAAGTCGACGAGGCCCTCTACAGTGAAGTCATATTTGGGGATGCCCTCTATAGTGAATTCAGAGGTAATTCAAAACCCTCATTACATTAAACATATCTATAGCTTTCTGATTGGAAACTTACAGTAGTTACAATCTACTGCTCTTAATAATGTTCTTTGACAATCTTGCCACTATTCTACTTCATAATGTGTTCGAGCTAAATATAATAAAATTTGGGTGTCAGTGCCAAAATAGAATTTCCTCAAACAATTTTCATACATTTTCACTACAAGTATAAACTGTCCTTGTGCAAATTAAACATGTGCTAGATTTACCCACACATCAGGCATCTAAATAAAGATGTTTCCTACTACAACTTCTTGTACATGTGCAAAAATTTCCTTTGCAATATCAAATTGACCCCTTTCATCTAGCACAATGGCTGCCCCATTTGCAGCATAAACATTTCCTGGTCTCTGTGCCAACACTTTACAATACAGTTCTCTATCCTTCTCAAGATGTTGTGCCTCCACCTTTGGATCCCTCCTCTCATTGCGAAAAGCTGCAAAATAATTCCAATTTCCAATTGAAATGTCAACATAAGAATTCTTTGCATCTGATTCACTTTGTGCAACTTTGATTATTTCTTTGATTTAAGCTAGTCATCTATTTTCAGTTCCATTTTTCCAAGCATAGATAAAGCATTTGATGATTTTTTATCCACCTTAAGTGCATCCCCAATCAATTATAGGATTAGTTGGATCTCATTTTGAGCTTGAGCCATGGCTGCAAGACATAGATATGCATCCACATAATTGAGAAACTTGAACAATATTAGCTTGTATAAAATATTTTATTTTTCAGTATCATGTAGTTGTTTAAACAACCTAGCAAGATTAAATAGTGTTGTGACTTTATACCATGGTAACTCAAGTGAAACACCACCTTATTTTAGTCAATGAAAGTATTTCATATCCTTAAAGAGTACAGGAAAAATTGCAGAATTAGCACCAGGGATTTTATTTGTTAATTCAACCCAAATGCCATTTCCTAATGCCTCCATAAAATTTTGTTGAGCCAAATCTAGTTCATCACGCTCAAAATGAAGAACCCCAATGTTGTTTAACAATTGAATGTACTTATTCTCTGCTCTTCTTCAGAAGAGACTTTGGTGTCTTAAGAGAATCTAAGGTTGCACTGGGGCTAGCGATATTAATAACTCACCCATCTTAATAAATGCATGGGCATCAAGTGGATCTATGTGAGTTTCCTTTCTTAAAATTCCCAAAGCCTTCTACCAGCCCTTGTTGAGCATATATATGGCCTAAAACTTTTAAGCTCTCACAGTTTTCAGGGTGGACCTTCAAAACCTTTTCAAGATTTGAGAGAGAACTCTTAAGATCTCCCAACTTCAGTTGAACCTAACCAAAAAACCATGTGGCCTCTAGCTTTCCTTGACTAATGTCATGTAGTAGCAACTAGTGGTGTCATAATCACCTTTACTATGATAAGATCGTGCAAGTTTATAATATGAATGAGATTTCATGAGAGGATGGTCAATTGAAACAAGAGTTGTCTCAGTCAACAGTTCCACAAGAAACTGTTGGCCTGCAGTGAATAAAAAATGGTTTGCTAAATGATTCAATTCCATTGCACAATACAGGTATAATTCAAAGGCTCTATGCATCTTTTCCATTCCTTCATGAAAACTACCTTTTTCACTAACTGTGAGAATCCTACAAGCAAAAAATGTACAAAACTGACCACAGACATTTATGTCGAGACAAAACATCATTTCCTAATGCCTCCATAAATTTGTGTTGAGCCAACTCTAGTTCATCATGCTCAAAATGAAGAACCCCAATGTTGTTTAACAATTGAATGTGTACTTATTCGCTACTCTCCTTTAGAAGAGACTTTGGCATCTTAAGAGAATCTAAGGATGCACTGGGTCTGACAATATTAATAACTCACCCATCTTGATAAATACATGGGCATCATGTGGATCTATGTGAGTTGCCTTTCTTAAAATTTCAAAAGCCTTCTCTACCTACCCTTGCTGAGAATATATATGGCCTAAAACTTTTAAGCTCTCACAGTTCCTAGGGTGGACCTCCAAAACCTTTTCAAAATTTGAGAGAGAACTCTTAAATTCTCCCAACTTTAATTGAACCTATCCACAAAATATTGTGGCCTCTAGCTTTCCTTGACTAATGTCATGCAGAAGCGGCCAATGGTTTCATAATCACCTTTACTATGATAAGATCATGCAAGATTATAATATGGATGAGATTTCATAAGAGGGTGGTCAGTTGAAAGAAGAGTTGTCTTAGTCAACTATTCCACAAGAAAATGTTGCCTTGCAGTGAAGAAAATGGTTTGCTAAATCATTCAATTCCATTGCACAGTATGGGTATAATTCAAAGGCTCTATGCATCTTTTCCATTCCTTCATGAACACTACCTTTTTCACTAACTGTGATAATCTTACGAGTAAAAAATGCACAAAATTGACCATAGAGATTTATGTATAGGCAAAACATCATTTCCTAATGCCTCCATAAAAGTTTGTTGAGCCAACTCTAGTTCATCATGCTCAAAATGAAGAACCGCAATGTTGTTTAACAATTGAATGGGTACTTCTTCTCTACTCTTCTTCAAAAGAGACTTTGGCATCTTAAGAGAATCTAAGGTTGCACTGGGGTCTAACAATATTAATAACTCACCCATCTTGATAAATGCATGGGCATCATGTGGATCTATGCGAGTTGCCTTTCTTAAAATTTCCAAAGCTTTCTCTGACTACCCTTGCTAAGCATATATATGGCCTACAAATTTTAAGCTCTCATAGTTCTCAGGGTGGATCTCCAAAACCATTTCAAAATTTGAGAGAGAACTCTTAAGATCTCCCAACTTCAATTGAACATGTCCACAAAATCTTGTGGCCTCTGGCTTTCCTTGACTGATGTCATGTAGTAGTGGTTAGTTGTGTCATAATCACCTTTACTATGATAAGATCATGCAAGATTATAATATGAATGATATTTCATGACATGGTGGTCAATTGAAATAAGAACTATCTTAGTCAATTGTTCCACAAGAAAATGTTGCCCCGCGAAGACAAAATGGTTTGCTAAATGATTCAATGACATTGCATAGTAAAGGCTCTACACATCTTTTCCATTCCTTCATGAACACTACCTTTTTCACAAACTATGATAATCCTACAATTAAAAAGTGCACAAAATTGACCACAAAGTTGCTTCCCCATTTCAAACAACAAAACTACCAAAAAATGCGTTTATAACCTACAAAAAAAAGTAAATAAAATAATGCTAAATTTTAAGCCAAAAAAAAACCATGAGACCATAGCTTGTTGCTTACTATTATGATTTGATAGATTTTTTTCCAAGCACCCATAGCTTTTATAAAATCATCTATTTTAGGCTTTTAGCCATAGTAGCAAGGTAGTGAACTGTTTGACAAAACGCTTTGGTAGACATGTATAAAAAATGTGGTAGCATAGAAAAGCCAATGAACTTTGGAAAAAAATGCCTTAAAGAAATGTAGTCTCATGGTGATGGAATTCCATGAAAAATGAATTGTTATGGATTGTCATGGAATTCCATCACCATGAGACCACATTTCTTTGAGGCATTTTTTCAACCAATTCACTGCCTTGTCTATGCTATTGCTTATTATTATGCTTTGATAGACTTTTTCCAAGCATCCTTAGCTTATTCGAAAGCACTTGTTTTAGGATTTTAGCCATAGCAACAAGGCAATTGACTGTTTGATAAAATGATTTGGTAGACATGTATGAAAAATGTGGTAGCATAGACAAGGCAGTGAACTTTATAAAAAAATGCCTCAAAGAAATGTGGTCTCATGGAATGCCATGACAAGCAAATGCAATTGGCAGCTACTCCTAGTTATTAGTTATGCAATGTGAAGTAATTGCATAATTGCTTAGGCTGACTTTGTAAAAACTATATTGTAATTGAAATTTTGTCATCTATCAACATCTAGTTATTAGTTATGCAATGTGAAGTAATGCTTTGAGTTTGAAAGATGTGCAATGCAATGTAATCAACAATTTGAATATAAACTACAAAAATCCATTTTTTACAATTCATTAGTTAAACTCTCTATTTTATTTTCTCTCTATAACTCTATTGCTATGGAAATGCCTTTCAATTAAAAAAAAAATAGTTTTTGTCTCTTATTCAACAATTTTTTACATTTTGTCATTTATCATCATCTAGTTATTAGTTGTGCAATGTGAAGTAATGCTTTGAGTTTGAAATATGTGCAATGCAATGTAATCAACAATTTGAATATAAAATACAAAAAAATATTTTTTACAATTCATTAGCTATAATCTCTATTTTATTTGCTCTCTATAACTCTATTGCTATGGAAATGCCTTTCAATTAAAAAAAATAGTTTTTGTCTCTTAGTCTACAATTTTTTGTTGCTATGTGTAGAACATTATAGATGGCTCAACATCAAAGCTTGAATAGGGATCAATACCATGCATTTGATGAGAGAATAGCCGATGAGAGTGACATGGACAAATATCCATGTCCATGTAATGGTTGTCTTGGTGGAAAGGTGAAAAAAAGAAGTCAGATTTATTGACATATGATAAGATATGGGCATAGTGGTATAAGCCCTTGGAATGTCAATTATTAAGAAGATATTATAGAATGGCACAGTGTGAGAGATGAAGATGTTTTGAAGAATATAGGCATGTATCACACTTCTTTCTTGATGTGATAGCTTGAAATGACATCCATTTCCTTCTAATACTTCACCTGCAACTGTCTCTTCTTCATCATCATCTCATACACACCGATTGACATTTTTAAAATCCTTCATATATTTTGTGCAAAATCCCATGGCCTCTTGTATTGAATATCCCTCAAACATGTTTCCTTTCAGTTTTTCCCTACTACGAACAATTTTTTCCAAAACCTTCATATATATATCGTTCTATAGGATACATCCATCTTGTTCTTATTGGGCCATAATGCTTTAGTTCATATTGTAGATGAATCAAAAGATGCATAGAAATGTTAAATATTTTTGGTGGAAATTCCCATTCCAATAGACAAAGGACTTCAACAACCTCCTCCCTCAAACTATCAAATTTCGAAGGATCTAATACATGTTAACTCATTCTCTTTAATATTAGGCCCAACCTTATAATTTCCAATCTTGGACCCTTAGCTAAACTTAATATATTTACCACAATAGGTAAAATATTCTCCATTATGACATGATAGTCATGGGTCTTGAGGCCTCTTAAGCCATTAATGTCAATTTGGATTCCAATGCTACTACTTACATATCCAGTGGGAAAGAGAGTTTGAGACATCAATTGTAAGAATTGTGCACGTTGTTCCTTTGTCCAAACATAAGGAGCACTAGGTTTTCTATATTTTTCATCATCATATTTTTCAACCCAAATATTTTGATGAATCTTTAGTTGTCGAAAGTCTTCACATGATGAAATAGTACCAAAAGCACCAAAAATAGTTTTTATAATAGCATAGGCTAGATTTTTCTCAGTATGCATAAATTCAATAGTATGCCTAATGGTTATATCCTTAAAGTATGGCAACTTATAGAATATGCACAACCTTTTTACACTAATTTCATTACATGGATCATATCTACTACCAGAAAACCCATCATTTTTAATAAATGACATTATTTTTTGTCCATTCTCAACAATGTAATCACCTATTATTAGAAATGGTGCTTCATGACTCTCTTCTTGACCATTGAACCGTGTTTTTTGTTGATGATATGGATGATCCATTTTAATGTAAGCACAATGTCCACAATAAATACACTTACACAAACTTATTGAGTGCCTCACAAAATCCTTAAAGTCTCAAGCAGGACATCCATGGTATCCATGAACACTAAGACCAGACAATGTGCCATATACAGGAAGATCATGAATCATAAACAATAAGGAAGCTCTAAAAGTGAATTTAATTGAATGAACATCCCTTAAAGATTGAATTGCTTCAATTACTTTCCACAATTCCATTAGTTCATCATATAATGGCTCTAGATAAGCATCAATTGTATTTAAAGTCGCACTTTTCTTTCCTGGTATAATCAATGATAGCATTAAGAAAAATGGCTTAGTTGCTAACCATGGAGGCAAGTTATAATTTATTAAAAATACTAGCCAATTTGACCATTTATTACTTTGATCTGAGAATGGGTTCACCCCATCTAGAGCAAAACCCAACCTTATATTACGAGGGTCTTGAGAAAAATCAAGCCATCTATTATCAAATTCCATCCACATCTTAGAATCAGGCACATATCATTGTTTTCCATCAGTGCTCTTATTTTGGGCATGCCATTGCATACGTTCAACAATGTCTCTACACCTATACATTCAAAGTAATCATGGGATTATTGGAAGGTGGTGAAGAACCTTTCTAAGAACCGCAATTAATTGCAACCCTTATCTATACCTCGCTTCATGACATTTCAAACATTCAGTCTCACTTGCAAGATTCTTGAAAAATAATACACAACCATTCAAACATGTGTGGATGTTTTCATACCCTAAGCCTAGCTTAGTGATTTCCTTTCTGCATTGAATGAAGTAGAGAGAGAGGTTAGATAGATAGAGGTAGATAGAGATAGGTGGATCTAGAGGAGAGAGAAGTGAGATAGAGAATAATGGGTATATATCTAGTTTAGGGTTAAGCCTCACATCCCCCTCTCTACTCTCCTCTTCATCTCTATTAGATAGAGGAAGATAGAAGAGAAGACAAATATAGAGAGGAATAGGGGAGAGAGAGGAAGAGAGAGATTGAAAGATAATTATTAAAAAAAAAAGAGGGAGACAAAAATATAAAGATCTATCTCTCTTTCTCTTCAGGCATATCTCTATGATCTCCCCATATGTACTTCTCCCTACCTCTATATATATATCCCTCTTAAAATAACCATTGAGATTTCTGTTTGTTTTCTTTCCTACTGGAAGATGAAAACACATAACTGAAAAATACTTTTGTATTGCAGCTGGGTTAAGAACCCGTGCCTTTCCCAATCAGAATAAATATAGTAAGCGTATTACGAAGAAGGATAAGAATTGGGATTATCGATGGGTTTTGAATTTCCTCTCCATGGGAAACTTTTTTCCTAGACTTGTGACCACTGTTACCCCACCTTGTAATATACCCGACAACAATGCAGAGAGTTTAAAAAATCATTTAAAAAGAAATCACAGTAAACTCTATGCCATTTATAGCAATAATTGTGATGTTTAAAAAATATATAAATATACTAAGTATTTACAACACTAAGGATATAGTAAGTATTTAAAACACCTCTTTCAATGCAAATCCATTAGTTGTGTTCAAATTTCAATCTACAACATAGGTGGCATCCATGCGTCTGTTAAGTCACATAAGAATCATAGATCATAAAATCCATATACCGTAAAATGATAAAACCCAAACATCAGTATAATCCGTGGCTATACCTGTCAAAACTGTAAGTGCTTCGTATTTGCATTTCACAAGCTCAGATGTGATGCTACTTCTCAACTGATCCTAGATTACCAAAAATGGGTATCAGTTTTACAAATTCTTCTAATCATTCAAACCCTTGTCATCACATTATTTGTGTTCAAACTTCAATCTACAACAAAGGTGGTATCCATGGGTCTGTTAAGTCACATAAGAATCATAGATAATAAAATCCATATACCATAAAATGATAAACCCAAACATCAGTATAATCCGTGGCTATACCTGTCAAAACTGTAGGTGCTTCGTATTTCCATTTCACAAGCTCTGCCAAAGATGAACAATGGCACAAATGCTAGTAACGTGCACTTTGGGATCGACGCATCATTCGAAGACAACCGCCAAACATCGAAAGTGTCGCACTGCTTTACGACAGAGCAAGCTGGAGCATACAAAATCACCCACAAATCACCAAACCCTGGCTTCTCCCCTGTAAAATTGATGTGCAGCAATACCCAAGCCCTAGGCGCCTCCAATGGTGGTCAAAAACAACTCAAACCCTAGGCGTTTGGCCTAAGAAGTCTCACGCCTTCCTCTATGACAGATACGGACCCTGCTGGAATGGTACGGGCAGCTTGGGATCTCCAAAATGGTCCTTTCTCAAAATTCTTGTAAATATCCCCTCTAACTTGTTGACTATCCTTCTCCTCAAAACCCTTTAGCAAATTCACTCGTATAATGGCTGTAAATTGTAAAATCAATTACCAGCATAACCCCTAAATGGAGTTATCAGCATTCAACCTTGGGATGTCTTTCAATCCTGCAATTGAAGCTCCTTGTAAGGGATTTCTTCAAGCATGAATGACAAAAAGCACACAAAAATGCTTTCATCCTCCTTAATTTCCACGCCCAAATTGGCCTTTTAATTTATTTTATTTTATTTACTTTTATCCCCTTATGATGCCCTTAAGTTGGGCGGCCAACTTTATGATATCAAACTGTCATTACTAGTTTAGGGTTAAGTCTCACATCCCCCCTCTCTACTCTCCTCCTCTTCTCTATTATTCTCTATCTCACTTATATACCCATTTAACCCAAAACCCTATACCCTATACCATTAGTTCCCTAAACCTTATCCATCAACCTTAGCAACTAAATCCAATAGGTTAAATCCTTAACCATATACTAAAACCTATGCCCTAAAACCTAAAACCTAAACCCATAAACCATAGGCCTTACACCCTAAATAATGAATGATTTAGAGATATTAAAGGGAGAGAGAAAAGAGAGACATGGGAGAGAGATAGAGAGAGGTGATATATAAATAAAAGAAGCAAAGAAAGAGATATGTGAGATAGATAGAAGATAGATCTACATAGGGAGGGAGGGAGAGGTAGATAAGGATGAATGATGGGAGAGATAAGAAGGGGGGGTAAATAGTGGAGAGAGAGAGAGAGAGAGAGGTAGATCTAGAGGAGAGAGAAGTGAGATAGAGAACAATAGAGATGAGGAGAGTAGAGAGGGGGGGATGTGAGACTTAACCCTAAACTAGATATACCCATTTAACTCAAAAACTTATACCCTATACCATCAATTACCTAAAACTTATCCATCAACCTTAGCAACTAAAGCCAATAGGTTAAACCCTTAACCATATACTCAACCCTATACCCTATACCCTAAACCCATAAACCATAGGCCCTACACCCTAAATAATGAATAATTTAGAGATATTAAAGGGAGAGAGGAGAGAGAGAGAGATGGAGAGAGGTGACATATAAAGAAAAGAAGTGGAGAAAGAGATATGTGAGATAGATAGAAGAGAGATCTACATAGGTATGGAGGGAGAGGTAGATAAGGACAAATGAGGGGAGAGATAAGAAGGGGACATGGATAGTAGAGATAGAGAGAGATAGATCTAGAGGAGAGAGAAGTGAGATAGAGAACAATAGAGATGAAGAGGAGAGTAGAGAGGGGGAGATGTGAGACTTAACACTAAACTATATATACCCATTTAACCTGAAACCCTATAACATATACCGTCAGTTCCCTAAACCTTATCCCTCAACCTTAGCAACTAAATCCAATAGGTTAAATCCTTAACCATATACTCAACCCTATACCCTATACCCTAAACCCATAAAACATAAGCCCTACACCCTAAAAAATGAATAATTTAGAGATATTAAAGGGAGAGAGGAGAGAGAGACATGGGAGAGAGATAAAGAGAGGTGATATATGGAGAAAAGAAATAGAGAAAGAAATATGTGAGATAGATAGAAGAGAGATCTACATAGGGAGGGAGGGAGAGGTAGATAAGGATGAATGAGGGGAAAGATAGGAAGAGGGGTAGATAGTGGAGAGAGAGAGGTAGATCTAGAGGAGAAAGAAGTGAGATAGAGAACAATAGAGATCAAGAGGAGAGTAGAGAGGGGGAGATGTGATACTTAACCCTAAACTAGATATACCCATTTAATCTAAAACCCTATACCCTATACCATCAATTCCCTAAACCTTAGCAACTGAATCCAATAGGTTAAAATCTTAACCATATACTCAACCCTATACCCTGAACCCTAAACCCTAAACCCATAAACCATAGGCCCTACACCCTAAATAATGAATAATTTAGATATATTATCATCTTAAATTTTTAGATTTTTTATTTGAATCATTTTATCATCATTTCATGTTTCATCTTAAGTTTTTAGATTTTTTATTATAAGAATCTTATCATCTTATGTGTTTATTATATTCATATTGATAACATACATATACATTCTTTGTTAGATACATTCTAGATTCATTTTAAACCAAATACATATATCTACATTAACATTCACCTGAATATGTCATAAATCACATACACTAGTACAAACATCATTATAAGTATATTGATATCATAAGATCATCATTAAAACATAATCCATTCTTGATCATCATATAGATGATCTCCTCGACCCCATTGATCTCTAGCTGATCTCCTTGACCTTCTTGATCTAGTTGATCTAGATGTCAAGTGATCTATATAGATTTATAGAACATGTACATTTTTTTAACTTAACAAAACATGTGTGTGTTTTGCTACTATTTGGGCTTATAATGGATTTAACTTACCAAAACCCTTATGCACTTAACCCTAACACCTATACACTTAACCCTAAACTATATACCCATAACCCTAAACTCTATACCCACAACCCTAAACCCTAGTTACCTTATACAATCAACCCTAAACCCTATCCCTCAATCCTAAACCATGGAGAGAGAGAGGTAGTTCTAGGGAACTAAAGTCTATATCCTATACCCTATATTGTCAGTTCCCTAAACCTTATCCCTCAAACCTAGGATCTAAAGCCAATGGTTAAACCCTTAACCATACACTCAACCTTATACCCTATAGCCTTAATCCTAAAACCTATACCTTATACCCTAAACCCTATCTCTAACCCTAGGCCTTAAAGCCTATAGGCTAAACCATCAATCCTCAACCCTATACCATATACCCTCATGACCCTAAACTCTATCCCTCTTGACCTTGGACCCTAAGGCTTATATAATAAACCCTCAACCATATACACTAGACCCTAAACCCTATATCATATACCATCAACCCTAAAACATATCCCTTAACCTTAGGCCCAAAATCTTAGGGGATGAACCCTCGACCCTATGCACTCAATTTTCTAAAAGATATTCCCTTAACCCTATACACTATATATCATATACTACCCTCAACTCTAAACCCTACAATGAGCCCTGGGTCATAGAACCTATACACTCTACCCTAAGCCTTATACCTTCAACCCTCAAGGTTCTTATACTCTCAAACCTAAACCTTATAACTCCTCCTAGATTACAAAAATGAAATCTAATTGAACGCACACTTATAATGCTTATAATAATTGATTACTATCTTGTTTGATTTATGATTTAATGTTTGCAATTGATATATAAGTTATCAAAGTGAGAAAGTAACAATAGATTTTAGATAAGAATAGTGGCACTTAAACGTGAAATTGAGATTGTGTTGATCTACCTTTGCATACATAAATTTACATAATTTCCTAATTTTAAATTTTAAATATATATTTTAATGTTGACTATATTAATTTCCTCTAAAATAAGATACTCAGTGATTTTAGTTTTATCCCCTCTTCAATAATTTCATTTTCTTTACATGATTCATGAATCAACAATTTATTTATTTTCTTTATTTGTTTACCTGTAATTTTACAAAACACGCATGTGTTTTGGCCTACACAAAACACACACACATTTTGTCCATATATATTTTAATGCCAGCTATATTAATTTCCTCTAAAATAAGATACTCAGTGATTTTAGTTTTATCCCCTCTTCAATAATTTCATTTTCTTTACATGATTCATGAATCAACAATTTATGTATTTTCTTTATTTCTTTACCTATAATTTTACAAAAAATGTATGTGTTTTGGCCTACACAAAATATGCACGTGTTTTGTCTCATGCAAAACACGCAAGCGTTTTGTCCCACGCAAAACACGCATGTGTTTTGTCCATCACAAAACACGCACATGCACACATTTTGTCCCACGCAAAACACGCACATGTTTTGTCCCGCACAAAACACACACGCGTTTTATCTTGTACTTAAGCTTGGATGGTTCATTTTACTCTCTTTTTTATACATGATTTTCTCCTTCATTCTCATTTTTCAACTTGCTCCTAAGGCTTGTCATCCAAGCTCAAGTACAAGACAAAACGTGTGTGTGTTTTGTGCAGGACAAAACATGCACGCGTTTTGTCCTGCACAAAACACGTCACACATATTTTGTCTTGTACTTGAGCTTGGATGACAAGCCTTAGGCTTGGATGGTTCATTTGCCTCATTTTTATGCATGATTTTCTCCTCCATTCTCATTTTTCAACTTGCTCATCATCAATTTTACACATTATAAATAAAATCTCAGTAAAATTACGACCATAATTTCACATGTCTTCTAAGCAAGTTGTTTAACCATTTATTTTTTTTTAGATTTGAACTACGTTAACCTGTTTATTTTTAATTTCTTTCACTAAAGTTTCCATAGTTATCAGAGACATATGTATTGAATTTTTTCAATAAATTTTGATCTACTTATCCAAATTCTAAAAAAATTATATAATATTGTTCTACACTTCATTCTTTAGACATTGGAAAAAAATGGATTTTTGATTATTTTGGTGCAAGTTATGTCATGCACACGCTCAATGATGTGATTTTCAAGATGCATCCACTTTGAAAAATCATAAAAAAAAGTACTCAATAAAAAATTACAAAAATATATAATTTCTAGTACTCACTCTTAACTATATTTATACCAATGGGCTTTTGAAAATACTAAATCCAACTAAAAAAAGTGAGGGGCACATGCGAGACACTATGTTATATTTTTTTTGAAAAATAGGAACACTTTTGTTTGCACGAAGCATTTGATCCTCTTAATCTTATCCATTTTTCAAAAACTTTAGTAGTTTGGAAACTAGATTTAAAGTACTACAATTCTTGTTCTTTTGGTATCTTCAAATTTTGAATGCATGAATCTCAAATTACTCCTCCAAGTTCAAGTTTAGATTTTTTCAAAAAAAAGTTGTCACTTTTGACCCTCTTTTGTGCACCATCTTAGTGCACTTACCTTGGACCTAAAGCTTTCCCACCCAGCCAAATTCTTCAAATTGAATGGGTAATATAGCAAGCACATAGCTAGTGATGTTAGAAAATAAAAATCTCATTGCATTCCTAAACCTAGGGGCGATGAATCTTATGTGGTTCGTGCTACTACCCTCCCCTATATTGATGGCATCTCCAATAAGATTTCAAAAATCCTCCTCAATATGATATTAAATATGTCTTCACTATTTATCATCTATAGATATAAATAGTAACATGAAAATTATTTTTACACATTGTATGCAATTGTAAAAAATATAAACATGAATGCTTTAAAACATGAGAAAAATTAGAAAATGCCCACAAAAAATCTAAAAAGAATTTCCAAAAAAAGATTATCAATTTTGAAAATCAACTTGTATAATTGATCCCATCACACCTATTACACTTGAAGTATACAAATTATATACACTGCCATTTCACATTGATGAAAAAAATCACTTTATAGCTTTCAAACCTCATATATATTTACCCATTGCATGTTATTGCATAGAGTTGATGAAGAGATTTACAAAGATTACCATTGCATGTTATTGCATAGAGTTGATGAAGAGATTTACAAAGAAAAAGCTCTAATTTAAGTAATAATGTTGCATCATTTTTTCAATACATTCATCAACAACAACAACAACAACAACAACAAAAATTCCCTAATTTGTATAAAATAAGGGCAATTCAATTAGAGTTACAACCGTAATTGGCATGAGAGCGCTACCCTAGTTTAAATCTTTTAAACTCTCTCAAAACATAGTCAATGATACTTTATATTTTTTACAAGGATATATGAGATCAATGATTCTTATATGATCTCATAGGAATAGAATAGTGGCACACAATTTTTTTTTAAAAGGAGATATCTAGTCAAATATTATAAATAGTAAATTTTTTTTATATCACTCAAGATTGTTCATCAAACTTGCCCATATGTGCCACATGATATTGTAGGAAAATAAATGTACATGAATTCATTTTCTCTTTCCCTATATAGATAAATCCTACCTCAAAACAAAGTGCACATTATATTAATGAATTTTAATTCATAATAACATGAATTCTATTTTATTTGAGAATAAAAAATCTCATTATAAAATAAAAGTTCAAATTAATTCATATTAAGTTTATTATAAAATAAAAGGTTCAACTTAATTCGTAGCAGTTCAACTCCATATCCATATTAAGTTTATTATAAAATAAAAGGTATATCTGTATGTACCTAGAAGTTTTTAGTTATAGATCTTCATTCATTTCATAAATTGGATCAATTGCATAAATACTATATGATATAGGAAATCAAAAACCTATGTAATTAGTTGTTTTGTGTTTGGTGTTGTGGGAACCATGAATGATTTTTTTAATATTTCTCTTTTGTTTCCCTCTTAACAATGTTATGTTACACACGTGAGCTAATTTCCATTACAATGTTCACTAATAGCCTAATACTACTTATATACTAATTATTGATAGTCATGAATATTAATATCAATATATAAAAATGAAATATTATGCTTGTACTATTAAGTTTTGATTGAGAAATTTCAAACCAAATTTAGAATACGAGTTATTTTGTTCACATTGAATAAATTTATAAAGTGTATACCTCTCACCCAACAAGGTAAAGGTTAAGGAAAAGAAGAAATGGAACCATGCAAAGTAAAAAAAATGGAATAAAAGAGTGGAAATAATGACATGCAAGCAAGGTATTAGGAGAATATAAAAAAATATCTTGCAAGACTAAAGGTCAATTTCCCAAATATAGCCACTTCATAGTATAGTTTGCATAATGCAATCTAGAAAGTGGTTGCAATCATGTCTAAAAAAGAAAAAAACTTATACAATGGTAAGCAAATAAAATAGAAGAATAAAAAAATATTTTTTGTATGAAATGGTTGAAGCTCCTAACTAAAAGAACACTTAAAATAAAAATAAAATAGATAATATATCATGAGCACACCATGTAATTCATTAAATATGAACTATAATGCAACAAGAAAATGTATGACAAAGCCTCAATATCAACCTCAAGTTATCAACACACTATTACACAAGCACACATGCTGCTAGACATTAACATTATAGTGTACAACTCTAACATAATTACTTGCACCATGCACCATGTGTATAACACTTAGAACCATGATACACAAATCAGAATACATCATCCAAATTACATGTAATTCTTTTCATCTTGCACCACCTACATAGAATTAAGGATTGTGTCACATTATATTGCCAACAAATTTGTTTACATTCCACACTACACTTAAATATCTATATGTACACTCAAGGTGCACAATATAAAACTCAGTATAGAGTGTCCAATAATATATAATCCCTAATATAGAGTGTCCAACAATAATTTTATATAGATCAAAGAGTTATCTAGATTCACTAAGTTTAAATTTTATCTATATAAACCTCACCTTCTTGTACCATCTCCATAATAATATTATATTGCATGTCTACATGTTTAGTCCTAGCATGGTAAATTAGGTTCTCTATGACACAATTTACACTATGATTGTCATATTTCAACACTATTCTACTCTTATAACTAGTTCAAACCAAATCATTATAACCACACTAATTATTTATAAGAATGTGGTATATCCATATACTCTAATTTTGACTGCACAATGAAATTTTCTATGAAATTTTATATTATTTTTTACTCATCACAACTCATTGGTCCTCCAAATGCATGAACAAATAGCCAATTATTGATCCAATTATTCAAATCTCTAGCCAAATCAAGATCTACAAAACCATATATAGTCAACACCTTTCCAAGATCATCAATACCATGATAACAAAAATAATAATGTAAATTTCCTTTCAAGTACCTAAAAAATATTTTAATAGGAGTCTAGTGTTCGATGCCAAGCTTTGTCATCAATATACTAAGAACTCCAACTAATTTTGTTATGTATAGCCTTGTGAAATCCATAGCATTCATTAGTTTTCATAACACACTTGCATATAGAACATTGCACATGTCCTCCAAGGCCTTTGCAGACTTAGAATAGTATTCTAAAATCAATTTAGTGCCTATCAATAAAGAGATGTTTACAAGCTTATTGGCATGCATTTTATTTTTTTATATACTTCCTTTGGTTTAACTAAAACTTCTTATTAAACTTTCATATTTTATAATTTTTATGCCTAGTACGTACTTTATAGCCCATAAGTTTACATCAAATTTATTAGATAATTAACCCTTGAGATCAAAAATTCTCTCATCTTCACTTTGTGTGTTTTTCATCTTCCCCTTCTCCACGAAATAAGTTATCTCAAGAGCATAAGAAGCTAACACTCTAAAGGTCTTATAGTGGTATATTTTGCTTTCTTACATTGTATTTTATCCACACAAAGCCTTTGTCTATCACATATCCATATTTCTCTACGTACTACACATGAGCCCATGGGAAGTCCCATATCTTGTAAAATCTCTAACACCTCTTTACAAGTATCATGCCCAGTGTACACTTTTGCAACAAACCCTCTATTTTACCTACTATTCACTAACTAGATAGACATGATTTCTTAAGCACTAGGCCAATTTTAGCTACTAAGATGAATTGTATTGATTAAAACAACCAATTTTTTTGGTATTTAAGGAAGATTTTGGGTAGGAATATCCATGGAAATGATTACAAAAAGGGAGTCCATCATGTCATTGTATTGATGAAGAAGAATGGTCATGGGCCAAAGATAAATGAGTTTCCACCTTAATAACATAATTTAGTGGGAATGTTAATGTTGTGACTTTTTATGTTTAGAAGTTGAACAAAGTGTACACAATTGTGCAGGAATATCATATAGTCTTATCACTTTTTATAAAATCCATGTTGAAATAGGGTTTTATATGAGATTATTATGTAATTTTCATAAGGTTTCACAAGGTAATAAGAGTTATTTCAATACAATCTTTTGTAAGGGATAGGTTTTTTCCTTTCATTCTTAAAAAATAGGGTTTTTTAAGGTAATAAAAATTATTAAAAAGTAGGGTTTATAAGGGAAAGTTTTTTGTTTATGTTATTTTATTTAACAAATATATGACATAGATATTAGTATTTTTATCTTTTCATTATAATTTATATTTTGGTTAATTTAATACAGGTAGGGGAAATTACTCCATCAAAGTCACTAAGGCTTGAACTAGCACAATTGTATCTCTAAAATATTTAAATCTGGGTAGATGACATAATTAAAGAAAATGCAATCTTCTTCACCAATTGAATTACAATTCTTCTATGTAAGGGAATTTTTTAAGTAAATTAATTATATTTATATTGTCATTATTATTAGCAACTCTAGCAAGTACAATAATTATAGGAATCAATTAGAATATTTGGTGTAGCAATATAAATAACTAAGTGTAATGTTATGTGGTCAATTTAATTCTTGCTTAGTTTTTATTTAAAAATCATTTAAAGGAATCAAATTTTGTCATGCATCAATAATCTCTTATTATCTAATTATACAAGAAACTAATGTTTCCTTAAGTTTAATATAGGTTAATCCAATAAGATGTAAATATATAAGCACAAATTAACCTAGCTTTGTAAATAATAGATGTGCTTTATTCATAGTTAAACAATTAAATGGTAAGGTAGGAAATTAAATTCAAAGAGTGTTAGGAACTTAGCTCTAGTACAATGATGATGAATAAATTTACCATCCCACTAATATCTCTCTATCTCAGTATTGCAAATTTAACACTCTCTATCTTAAAAAACATCTTAGAATTATCACAAATTTTATCTTCTATATAGTTCAAATTTTACTTGTAGATTATTTTTAATTTTTTGATCCATGTTGTAACTCATGGATCTGATCCTACTTGATGCACATATCTACTCTATAATCCACCTTAAAAAAATTATCTACTCTACTCTAAAGATTAACAATATTTAAGAATACCTTTAGAGGGTTGTTAGATCACTAAGGTGCATGTTCTCCTAGGTCAACCCCCACAAAATACTAATTTTATATTCATGTGAATATTCAAGGACAATAGAGTTCAATATGTAGATGATTCTAAGATTCATAAATTATTATTTATTTTTATTGTACCAATATAAGTGGTCCTATAAAACTCCTTCCTTAAATATAAATGGTGTTTCCCTAATGTTCGATGATAATAAATGAATGTAATTAAATTTATTTAAATATAAGAATATAGAAATAAATTATGCAAACATGTGTCTGATTATATCTGGGTGGAAAAAGGATGGGTAGTAGCCACCCATAAGTTAAATTTGAATTTTATAGAATCAAAGATCGAATGGAATACCCAATATTGATCTTAAACCCATGGGATTGTCTTAGGATAAAAGGCCTTGCTAAAATTAAGGTAGATAATGAATGTATGGATGAATGAATTAATGGGCATAATATATAAGGGATGTATATAAATATCCATAGATATAGATAATATATCATGGAAAAGTGATGTGGGAATATGTGTACATGGGTGAGTAAAACATGGGGGAATGAACCCAAATTTGTACAAAAGTGTATCATTTTTTGATATGTAATTTCATTAAGGCATTCTCTCAAGCATGAAAATTTGATCATTACATTTTGTCTCCACTTTTTGGTGCATATGAATTGTAGAATTATCATGTATCTAAAAGTATGTATCATTCATAAACATGCATGTAAATTAAATATTCAAACATAAAATCACTTGTAGGCCCATATAAAGTAATGGACCTTGTTAGGGATTCAAAAAAACTGATTGATATATTTATAAGTAGTTTCCCCCAATTTTTATTTTCCTAGGTGTTTTTGGGGGGTTTCCTTTTGATTTTTGAAAATTTTCCTTTTGTTTGATTTTTTTTCCTTAGTTGAAATTCCATACATGTCTTATGTCACCCCTTTGTTAAGGTTTTGAAACCTCTACAAAGGACCGAGAAGGTTTTCAAAACCTTGTCGGCATCCAACAAAGTTTCTAAAACTTCCTTTATATTTTTATTTTTGGCTAATTCTTTGAGTTTTTCCATTTTATTGAGGTTTTAAAACCTTCTTAGAGTCCAATGAAGGTTTTTGAACTTCTTTTTTTATCATAATTATCTATGTCTTTATCTAATAGTGGTTGGAAGTGGTTTCAAAACCTATGTCGATTGTCAACAACATTATCATAACCTTGTCAAATCCCAACATCCTTTTTCTAACTTCTTTATTCTTCAAGCAAGGAAAAAATATTCAGAAGGCAAGTGTTGGCTTGTTTGGCACCTGGAATTTTTTTTTTTTGTACTTCACCAAATTTTGAAGGAAGCAAGTTTTTCTCAATGTTCATTGGAGTTTTTGAATATTTCTAAAATTAATGTTGACTCCCAACAAGGTTCTCACAACCTTGTCAAAGGTCAACTAGGTTTTCATAATTTTGAGTGGTTTTGCAACCATTGTCAGATGCCAATGGGGTTTTGGTAACCTTCTTGTTCATCGATAAGAAGTTGAAAGAGATATTAAAGAGAATATGCGTATGTTTTTTTGACAAGTTGATGTGGTTGTGATACCTCTATCTGTTGTAGGAAATGTTCTCACAACCTTGTTGGAGCTTATGCCTATTTTCTAACCTATTGAAGCTTTGGAGGTGGGGTTCTAAATATCATCATAATATAACATGTTTTAAATATTATTAGACCTGACAAGTTTAAATGTTGTGTTATTGTTCAGCTTGTCTAGGTCAATGGTGGGGCTCATTGTTATTTTGAAAATTTTCAATAAAATTTGAAGCGTCCACATGTCACCTTGGCACAACCACATTATGTTTGAGAAGGGGCAAACTTGAATTATTTACCTTGTTACACCATTGGTTCTTTGGTTCCAAATCAACATGTGGTCCCATTTTCTTTCAAGAACATTTCAAAAAGGTTCTTAGCACTAATAGAGTAATGCAACCCATTGGATTGTCTTAATGGTGGTATCTCTCCTAGCTGCCTATAATTATTTTAATGCTCAATCACCTACTAGAGATCAATGCAGATTTCCTCCTTCAATTTGGATCATACACTTTGAGTGGGATCCATCCCCAACCATGGATTTGATACTAGATACAATGCCATGGATTAGGGTTTCAACCCAAGGATATAGTTTGTGTTCTTTGAATAATTTCTAGGGAGTTAACGATAATCTAAATGTAGAAGAAGCGTCAATTTTTTCTAGGGGTTCAATCATTGAAAGTTAATTGAAAGTGTGCAATGAAATTTGAAGGATATTTGAAGGTACTATGGTAGAGTGTATGCATATATGTAATGTCTCCACAATCATAGGTATAAGCTTAGGCTGTCTTAGAATATCGTAGATTTTCCCTTCGACATGTTTTGAATACAATTTTTTTCAGAAGTGTGACAACACTTTAAAATATTTACAATATTTGTAATGGTCTTTCAAAATTTACATGTGGACTTGTGTAGTTTGTTTTTGGATAAACAAGCATTTTTTTCTGTCAACTTGAATTTGTTACTCATAAATAAGAACCGATTTGGGATAATTTGGCTCAACCAATTATTAAATAAACAAATCATTAAATCCATCAAGGTTTTATTTTAGTTTTAGTTTATGCAGTTCATGATTTTACCATATTTATAGGGAATAGTAGTTATAATATTTTATGGATCGTGTATCTTGCCCATGTCTTGCACTCACTATGAGTGTACCAATTAGTTATACATAGGTAGTAGGGTAACTAGTTGTGTAAGTGTGGAATAAGTAATGAGTAAAATAACAAACAACACTTCTTAATAAGACATTATATCAAGAGAATCAACAAATATTAATCTAATTAAAACAATAAAACTTCTGAAAGCGTCATATTATTCTTTATTTCCAAAGATTTATTAAATCACAAGGCTCTCAGATTTTGTAAGCATTGTGACTGTTAAAATGCCAATCAAGAGAATGAGATGCTACTAAATGCAACGATCCAATCCTATATGATGATGGTTAAATGATATTGAATGTAGCTATTGTAATCTAAATTGACATGAAACTTGATAAAAGAAGCTACAATAAACTATGATGTAGCTAAATGAAAAGCCATGATATTGATTCTATGCTAAAATGCTATGATAATGCTATTGCTAAATGATAAAATGCTTGATTGCTCAATTGCTATTCCCGTAGAGTAATTTTGCACAAAGTTGGGATCCTTTTCCTATAGAAAGATGTTGTATTTATAGATTCCCGACAACATATTTATGAAGGGGCAACACAACAAAGGTCTAGATTCAATCTTGATAATTCAATGGTGAAGGATGAAGAATTTTGAGCTGATTATGGAGATTATTCATCCCCATAAAAACATTCAACTAGATGATAGGAAGAATCAATGGAAGAAGATGAAGGAGTTGCCTATAAATTTGTCTCCAACTTTTCCCATGAAGTTTGAGATGAATTAAATTAGACATTTCATATCTAATTTGGTAGGTGGATATGATTAGCTATGAAATATTTTTCAATTGAATATTTAGATTTATTCCATTTAGGAAAAGAAGATATTTAACTTAATAAAACAAAACTATAGAAGTCTATGTTTATTAAATAAATATGGAAGAAGTGTGGTGATTAAATAAAACAAAGTATTAAATTTGTTTATTTAATTTTAAATGAAATGGTGTGATTAAGATAATTAATAGAAGAATTTAATAATGATAATTAAATAAAACAAAGTATTAAATTTGTTTATTTAATTAAGAAGAAATAATATAATAAAGATAGAAGAATTAAAAGTGAACTATATAAGAAGAATTAAAGGTTAATTAATCAAATAAAATTGTATTTAATTAATTAGATTATCCAAACCATTTTTAGGTGTATACATTTTGCCCCTGTTTGAAGTGATGTGTTTACGCATTGCTTCAAAGAAAATATTGTTGTTGCTGCTAGTATCGACGAAAAAATTTAGATATGCCCCAGGCGTTGATTTTCAGGTGATGATGGATATATGCCCCCTCGGGAGATAAATTGATGAATTTTTTATTCTTTTGGATTTTTGGAATTTTTTCAAAAAAATTATGATTTTTCTTAATTTTCTAATGATTTGATAAAGGTTTGATGATGAAATAATTTATCTTCTGACAATCAATTTGAAAGATGCCCCTGTGATGAAGTATGAATTAACCTCCTTTGAAAATAAATTAAATAAATCTCATTAAAATCCCTTTTAATCACTCTATTAAAAGCTAAAAAGGGTGATTTGGAATTCATTTGCGCAATTGGAGTTTTGAAAATTTGAGAGAGTGATTTTGAGCCTTTGGAGAAAAATGCCAATCCCCTACCACACTCACCGTTTCGAGCACATGTGTCAACACAACCGCCCAGCCGCCTACGGACCTCTGGTATGTACCCGTGAACCTCTTCGTTTTTTCGTGTTTTTTGTTTTTCGCGAACTTAAATCGACATTTTAATTTTTGAATTCTTCAAGCACTTTAGAAGCCCGAAGTAGCACATCCGATTTTTGTTTCAGCGCATCGATTCGAATAGCGCATAGGTCAACTGTTCTAGCACGTCAATAGGATGAATTAGCGTGTATGTAGTTTTAGCGCCTAGGTCAGATAGTGTAGTGCATCAATAGGCTAAAGTAGCGAATAGGTTAGTTTAGCGCATAGGATAGATTGTGTAGCACGTAGGTTAGATGAAATGGTGCATCTAATGATTTAGCACTTTAACCACCTGAAGTGGCGCGTTGACATACTGAAATGGCACATTGAATGTTTTAGTGCGTTAACTTCCTATTTTAGCGCATTGAGTCATTTTAATGGCTCATTGAATATTGTGGTGCATAAAAACTTTATAGATGATATGATTATTGAGTCATTTTTTGTTTGCAATTGTGTCAGTCATTGATTTGATATGATTGATGATCTCAGTAGAGTAGATGATGTTTAACCTCATGATAGGCGAGGTTTGATGATTGATTGATTATCCTCATGATAGGCGAGGATTAATTATAGTTTGATTGATAGACCTCATGATAGGCGAGGTTGATCTAATTAAATGACCTCATGATAGGCGAGGTTGATCTGATTAACTGACCTCATGATAGGCGAGGTACAATTTTTTTAAGATTGGTGATTGACCTCATGATATGCAAGGTTGATTGATGGTTTCTAATGAGATTTAATCAAAGTCTCACCAGAGCTATTTAGATTTGATAGGATGATTGATGTTTGATGAATTGACAAAGATTACTGACTTTCAACATTTCATGATGATAGGAGGCTTTGATGAACCTACAGGTTCAAGAGTGGTTTCCTAGGACTTTTGATTTGATACCGCAACTAGTGCAGCTTGAGACAACATTGACTACACATTGTGGTTTGTCTTCTCTCTTATCCATGCCCCAAATTAGGATTAATCGGGGTCTCCTGATAGCCCTAGTAGAGAGGTGGCATAGCGAAAATAATACCTTCCACCTTCCTACTGGTGAGATGACCATCACTCCTGAGGATGTCTGGTGGACTTTGAGGATTCTTGTTGTCGGTGACCTTGTGCTATATGATTCTACAGAGAAGGGCGAGACTGATGCTCTCCGTAGAGTATTTCAAGATGATCACATTTGTGGGTACGAGATTCCATGGTGTGATATGGTGGATTCCTATGCTACCCTACCTTCTATTCTTGTTGGTTTTATTGGTGGGTTCCTTTGTCCTAATCATAGGTCAAAGGGATTTTTTGTTGGTTGGAGTTGTGCATTGGAGAGTATGGTTGTGCATGGTACCAAATATGTGTGGGGCATGTGTATGTTGGCTCATCTTTATCATGATTTGCATTTGGTTGTCTACCTCTGAGGTTGCAGTTTGTTCGCAGGGGTTACATTATTACAAGTGTGGGCATGGGAAAATATAGTTGTTACGCGTCCAATGATGGTGAGATAGTGGCTAGCCATGAGGCCATATGTGCACATTTATACAAGTTGTCTTACTCAGCCTAGACTGGGTAAGTTAGAGCATTAGAGGAGAGTGTTGGACGATGTCGAGGCTGTCACATGGTGACCTTATCTAGACTATGAGCACTAGGATGATGAAATTTAGTTGTCGTATCTCTCTCACTCGTTGCTACTGATTGGTCAGACTCATTGGATATTGGAGAGATTTTTATTCAAGAGGGTGCTCAGGCAGTATGGTATCATATAGGGCATGCCCTAGGGTGTCACTCATTATGGCCATCGTTAGATAGATTCTATAGATTGGGGACCCTATCTATCATATGATGTCGTCGTTCAGGAGTACCAGGCTCTACAACCTTTAGTTTGGGATATTCATCCTAATATTACTGAGGCTCCTATCATAGCGGATTATGCATAGTATCTGGCTCTACATCCCTTTCCATGGATTACTATTCCTAATGAGCCAATGCCATTACCTTTGGATGAGGAGGGTAGTAGCAATGATGAGGAGGGTGATGATGATAGAGGAGGTGGTGGTGATGATGGTGGTGAGTCGGGTGCAGTTGTAGATGTGTGAGATTTTATGGTGCCTCATAAGAGGTGATCATTGGTAGCTCCTTCTGAGTAGTGTGTGTGTATTGGGGTACCATCACAACATCAACAAACTCAGATTGCGAGTTTACAAGTGCAGGTATGGACTATATAGGGGCAGTTGGTATAGGCTCGGGGTTTATTGGTTCAAACACATACTCAGATGTAGACAAAGGCCTAGGCCCATGCATAGACTCTTTCTCAAGTACAGGGATAGTTGGTAGCCACTCAGGCATAGATTGCCTCATTGACAACAGAGCGAGATGCCGCTAGACAAGTTGTAAAGTAGGCACAAATTACCACAAAGAGGTTACAAAGATTAGTAGATGGTACCACCGTAGTATATTATATGAGAGAGGTTCTATGTGTGGGTAGAGAGGCAAAGTTTTATAGAGGTCGATACCACGATGTAGTTCCATCTAAGTGGAGAGTTAGTAATGCAGAGTCTCAATCTGACAAGACTCATTCCAGGATTGTTAGCGCGGGTGTGACTCAGCCTCCATGGAGAGATCCGAGAGATCCTAGATCATTTGGTGGTAGAGGGATTGGTTCAGAAATGCCTGCACCATCTGGAGGTAGCACCACATAGTTGCCTGATGTGATTCTTATGATATATGAGACATGATGTATACTCTGGTTTTTAATTCACAACCATTTTTTATTTTGTATCTCTTTTTATTTCAGACATCCTTGTATACTTGACATTATGATTTTTGAGATCTATATGATATGCAGCAGATTGATCGATTTATATGTGTTCTATATGGTTTAATGATGGATGCATTTAATTTCTCTGTTCTATATGTTATGTGATGATCTATATGATATTTTTATGGATGCATTTAATGATCATGTGATATGCTATGATTTATGATGTTCTATGTATGATTTTCAAATGTGATAACTTAAATAATGATGATTTAAGGATGTATGATGTATGTATGGATCGATAGATGTATGATGATGTGTATATCTAAATTGCATGATAATGTAAGCATATGCATAATTTTTGATGTGATGTTTCAATGATATACGAATAATGCAGATATAAGAAATGGATGGATGAATGATGACTATAATGATACTTAATGTATGTTTTTTATATGATAAATGGATGAATGAATATGCAGCTAATATAGAGATTTGTTTTTGATAGTTTTTCTCATGCAATTTTAAGGATGATGATTTGAAAAATATGATCTGATACAAAATATATGATGGAATGTATGAATGATAAAATGCAATAATAATGTTTTCTAATGTATGTCATGGAAACAATTATGTAGCTATCTGATAATGATGATATTTTTGTTAATGTCAATTATACTCAATCCTACTCAATCCAATAATAAGGAAAGTTAACATCGTTTATGGATTGGTTACCCATCTTTGGAACAAAATACTTTGCAAATACAAAACTAACATAAATGCAATCTAATGTAATCATGCAAAAGTACATATGCAAAAATTGTCACCTTAACTATCTTTTTATCATGCTTTTTATCATCATTGAGCCTTTAAAATATTGAAAGTAAGTACACACATCGATGGTTTGAGTTAGACCATGATGACCTGAGTACTACTTTCATGATTTTTGATATCGCAAGTGAAAAAGAGCATCTAAGTATAATTAGACCAAGATGACCTAAGCGTTTTTTGTGTAAACAGACAAGAATTAAATCATTATACTATGTAAATTCAGAATGTCATCAGTGTTACTTTGTAGAGCACATCTCGTGATAATTTACACAATAAATGATCAATTCACAGACATCAGACAAACAAAATATCATTCTCCTTCCTAGCTTCTCTAGTTCAATACATCATTGAGTTGCTCCAAAGAAATGATAACAATAATCAAAGTACAACATGTTGAACATTCAAGCATATAGCGATAAAAGTCATTGTTCAAAAGAATATCATCCCCCTAAATTTTGTCTTTATTTGATTTTGATTTCAGCTATTTGATATAGATGGTCGATTTTACTGAATGTTCTGATGTTCAATGTATGTTCAATGTTGTGTTCCACTATGATCATTGTGTTTACTGTGTTGTCATACTATTTTTTGCCTATTTGTTTAAGCTCAAGTTTATTGCCCCCAATGAGTTCAGGATTTTTCCCCCAAGCTAGGGTGAGACACGATCATGGTGCAATGATATGATATTGAATGGGAATGATGGCGAAAGTGAATGACCATGACATGCCTCTAATAGATGGAACTACTGATTTAAATCACAAGTATTGCCTATTTCCACGTTTTCACTACATGTTTTTATTACACTTTTTCAGACTTTATAATTTTTTTTGTATTTTTGTATTTTTCTTATTTTTATTTTGTATTTTTCTATCACCAAGATGCCTGTTTGCCAGGTTTTCATCAAGGCAACCATTTTTCCAGGACTTGAACCGTGCACTAGGTGATTCAAGTGTAGAATTTTTTGATATGGATACCATTAATAGGTTTGTCGAACAAATCCCCTTCAGGTGTTGATAGTTGATAGGCTCCAAATCCATAGACTGATATGACAACAAAAGGACCTAGCCAGTTAGGTTAAAATCTCCCTTTCTTTTCTTTGTCCTGTTGATTTCTAGGGTTTTCCTTTAGGACCAAGTCACCAACTTGAAAGACTCTAGGTTTTACCCTGTGATTGTAGCTTCTGGACATTCTCTGTTTGTATGCCTTCTAATTATTGACAGCTTGTTGATGACGTTCATCGAACAATTCCAGTTCTTGTAGTCTAGACACTCTATAATCCTCATCTGAAATAATTCCCTTTAGTGACACACAGAGTGATGGAATCTCAACCTCAATGGGTAGGATGGCATTTGATCCATATACCAAGGCATATGGTGTAGCTCCTGTAGGTGTTCTAATGCTAGTTCGGTATTCCTACAAAGCATGGTTTAGTTGACTGTGCCAATCACATCCAACATCATTGACCATTTTCTTTAGAATTTTCAGAATTGTTTTGTTGGAGGCCTCTACTTGGCCATTTCCCTGAGGATAGTATGGTGTTGAAAAGCGATGTTGGATGTGAAATCTTTCACACAATTCTTGGACATCCTGATTTTTAAAAGGTCTACCATTTTTTGTGACAATGGACTGAGGTATGCCATACCGACATATGAGGTAATTCAATATGAAAGAAGAAATCTTCTTTCTAGTGATTGTTGTTAAAGGAACCACTTCTATCCACTTTGTAAAGTATTTTGTTGTTGTGATTATGAACTTGTGTCCATTGGATGAAGACAGAATAATCTTTCCTACCAGGTCCAGTCCCCATTGACAAAAAGGCCATGTTTAAGTAAATGTTTGCAATTCTTGTACTGGTGCATGGATTAGGTTACCATGTATCTGACACTTCTTAACAAACTGATAAGACTCCTCCATATTTAGCCAGTAATACCCCAAATGGAGGAGTTTCTTTGCTAGAGTTAGTCTGCTTGAATGAGTTCCACAAATACCTTCATGGACCTCACGTATGGCTATCTCAAATTCGTTATGTTTTAGGCACCGGAGAAGAGTACCATCTAGACCTCGACGGTAAAGTATGTTGGCAATTAAGGCATTTCGTGTGGTTTGGCGGATGAAGTTGAGTTTCTGGTTTTTGGAAAGATCGGGAGGAAGGATATTGTATTTTATATAAGCATAAGTCTTTCCATAGATTGAGGATTCAACATCATCTAAATGGCATATGGTTTGAGATTCAGGACTATCATAGGTAGGATTAGACACTTGTTCTACCATAAAATCATAACGACCTCATTTTTTTGGCAACTGCAAGAGAGAAGCAATTGTCATCATAGCATCTACAACTTTGTTTTTTGTCCTTGGAATCTGTTCAAACTTGATATCCAAAAAGTACTTTTTGAGATCATCAATCAGCTTCTTATATGGCATCAATTACTCATCTTTCATCTGATATTCATCATTTACTTGATAAATGACTAGTTGTGAATCTCCATATACTCATAGCTCTATGATCTTCCATTCAATTGCTACCTTGATGCCAATGATTAGTGCCTCATACTCAGCTACATTATCGGTACATGGAAACATGAGTCTATAGAACCTTGGGATGGTGTGTCTTTGAGGTGTAACAAACAAGATTCCCACACCAAACCCCCATTGTGTGTATGACCCATCAAAATAAAGCCTCCATTGTTGTGTTGTCATAGTAAGAATGTCTGCATCAGGAAACTCAATTGTCATAGGATGATCATCGGTTAATGGAGCTTCAACTAATTGATCGACAATCACTTGACCTTTGATGGCTCTCCTATCCACATACTGTATATCAAATTCACTTAAGATCATGACCTACTTGTCTAGTCTTCCTATTAAAGCAGCCTTGCTGAGTAAATCTTTTAATGGATCAAATCTTTTCTATGAGACTAACTATATGAGTCAACATGTAATGTCATAATTGTTGGGTAGAAAATACCACCACCAAACAAGCTTTCTCGATGAAGGTGTAATTTATTTCATAGCCATTCAAAGTCCTATTGATATAGTAAATATCTTGTTCCTTTCCCGCAGGATCTTCCTGTGCTAATAGAGCCCCTAAATAAATCTTTATTGTTGCAATGTATAGTAACAAAGGTCTATCTTCTATAGGTGGCATGAGTATGGGTGGTGACTTCATATATTTTTTAACTTGATTGAAAGTTGTTTCACACCCTTGATCCCATTTGAACAAGACATTTTTATGTAACAAATGATTAAATGGATGACTTTTTTCTGCTCATTGGGAGATAAACCTCCTGATTGATTGTAGCCTGCCTTGTAGAGATCTTGGTTGACTGATATTCTTTGGTCATGAAATTTCCATTATATCCTTGACCTTGGTGGGATCTACTTTGATACCCTTCTCTAAAACTATGTATCCTAGGAGCTTTGTTGATGTAACACCAAAGACACATTTCTTAGGATTTAATCTGACATTGAACTTCTCCAGCCTTGTAAAATTTTTGCTCAGGATCTCTAGATGTCCTTCTCTGGAATATGAATTTTCTAAGATATCATCCACATAATCTTCCATGAAGGTATGCATCATGTCATGGAAGATGGTGGTCATTGCTCACTAATATGTGGCCCCTACATTTTTCAACCCAAAGGGCATGTCGTTCTAGGCAAAAGTTCCCCATGGACAAGTGAATGATGTTTTCTCCTGATCATCCGATGCTATCTTGATTTGATTGTATCCTGAGAAACCATCCATTATTGATAGCATGACATGTCCTGCTGTTAAGTCCACAATAATGTCAATGTTTGGTAAAGGAAAATCATCCTTTGGACATGCCTTATTTAGATCTCAAAAATCAATACATATTCTGATACTATTGTTTGGTTTAGATACAGGTACGATATTAGAAATCCACTGAGCATAATTGATAGACCTGATGAATCTTGCATATAACAACTTTTTTAGCTCAACCTTTACCATCAAGGCGATATGCAGATGCATTTTCCTTAGATTTTGTTTCATAGGTTTTATTCTAGATGGTAGAGATAAATGATGCATTAGGAGATCTAGATCTAAACCTGACATATCCAAGTATGACCAAGCAAAGTTAATGCTTCTATCCTCAAAGAACTTGATGAATTCTAGCTTTTCTTGTTTTTTCATGGATGCTGCTAGATGTAGTCTTTGTTTTTTCTATAGTGTTGATGTTAATAGACTGTGTAGGCTCCACTAGTACTAATGATATTTCATGATAATTCTCAGGAAGGGTGTCAAATCTCCCATCTTTCAGTGCCTTAGAGAGGTTTTCACCGTCAGATGCATTCTTTATTTTTACTTTTTCGAGATCTAATGCTGCCATTAAATGGTTTTCACCATTAGATCCATTATTCTTGTTTTCAATTTTTCAACTGGAAGATTCGACACCCTCTTAACTGAATGCGTCATTATGATATTTACGATTAGATCTTGTGTCAAGGTCATCACAACAGAGGAAATTTATGATTGTGACATCATTCACAAAGCTAGGTACATTGATAGGTTCACTTGGTTCCTA
This sequence comes from Sequoiadendron giganteum, assembly GCA_007115665.2. Taxonomy (NCBI): domain Eukaryota; kingdom Viridiplantae; phylum Streptophyta; class Pinopsida; order Cupressales; family Cupressaceae; genus Sequoiadendron; species Sequoiadendron giganteum. The sequence continues at coordinate 185,373,602 of CM021102.1, read as the reverse complement.
GTTGATAAGTTCAGGATGTACTAAGGGTAAAAAAGTCATTAGATTGATTAAGGTCAATGACAGTGAGGGTTCAAATAGCTATGTTATCAGGGTTGTTGATAGTGATGTCGAGGTCTATGATATTACTTTCCTCCAAGTCATCTAGCTCACTCGATGTTTGTCCATCCTCACTTGAGTCATCGATATTTTGTGATTCAAATACAAGTGGTCTAGTCCCTGAGCTTTGTCCCTCCTCATGTGTGGGTGCATACTCTTTTATGAAGTTAATTTTTATGTTTGTGTATGATACGTCAGATAAAAGATCCCACTCATACTCATTGGAATCTGTTTTAGAACTATCTCTCATTTGAATGATTCTTTCAACAACTTTTTGAGTCATTTCTTGTTTTGTTTCCTTTGTATAACCCAGTCATGTTTTGTCCTTTGACTGAAGTGAAAGGGGTTGAATGGGTTCTATTATGCCTTCCTTTCTTTTGCCTATAGGTCCTTTTCCTTCATACCCCATTTTCTCTAAGATAGCTTTTCCTTTTCCATACTGATCTATCTTTATGTTGATATTTGTTGATGTTGATGCTTCTTTGTCTTTGTATAGCCAATTGAGGATGGCCTTGTCTTCTGATTCATCTTCTAGAGTACCTTCTTTTACAAATCTTTCATCCAAAACTATGGTAGGTTGTGATGATTTTTGTGTTATTATTGATGGCTACCCATATGATTTTGGAGATGGTAGCAATTGTGAAAGACATAAAGATTGCCCAATGGAATATTCTCCCATACCTTTGTCAATTAATTGGATCTTTTCTTGAAATTGTTGTGATAGAGAATTCAGATGACCCTCATTTTCTGATAAAGTGGAATCAACATCACTTGTATCTTTTGATTGCCACTTTTTCTCAACCCATTTAGATACAACGTTTAGTTGCTTTTCACTGTTTGATGAAGTAGAAGTACTTGCGTCTCTATTATGGGGAAAAAAAGTATCTTGAGCTGTTTTAAGCGTGTTACAACATTGGGGATTATTGCAGTTAGCTGATATAGTCAATTCTTGTCCATTGAATGGAAATTTTAAACACTGATGATAAGTTGAAGGCATCACTTGCATTTCATGAATCCATGGACGTCCCACGAGTATATTATATGTTAGCTCTTTTTCTAGCACTTGGCAAACTATATTCTTCACAATTGGTCCCACTTGAGTAGGAAACATGATCAATCCATTGGAGGATCTCTCTTCTTCATCATAGGCTTTTATTGTTATTTTCCTTCTGTCGTCAATAGCATTATCCGAATAACCTAGTGCAGGGATCAATTTTAAAGTGCAAATGTTTAAACTAGCTCCACCATCTATTAGGACATGTTTGACATGGTGTTTGTGGATTAAGACTTCAATGTGAAGTGTCGCATTGTGTGGATGATTAAGTGATACATCATCCTATTCAGAGAATGATAGACAATGAGGTGTGGTTAAATGTCCCACCATATCTTTAAATTGACAGACATCCAGATTATTGGGTATTGTGGTGGCTACAAGAGCCTATTCCAAAACCTCCTTATGTGATGGTGAGATTTTAAGGAGTTCTAATATTGATATTTGTGTTGGTATTTTCTACAGTTGATCGATTATGTTGTATTGATTTGAAGGGGGAGTAGTGGTTTTAGATTCAACTCCTTTTAATATTACCCTAGATTGTCCCCTTGTTGTCACGTTGATCGGTTGGTAGTCTTGCTTTTCCCTTATTTTTATGGCATTGATCTAATTGTTGGATGTGTCTATGTTTGAGATCAGATCTAATTGTATGATGTCATTGGTTTCAACATTATCAATTTGATTATCAGTGATAGTATCACTCTCAACCGCCGAAATACAAAAGATAGTTCCATCATAAAGGTAATTTAAATTTTTACCTTTACCGTTTGTAGAAGAAGATTCTCCCTTTTCATAATTTGGTACAAAGGATCCTTAAATGCAGTATGATCATTGTTGGTTTGATGTCCTTCTATGAATACCTTTTTACTATCAATCAAATCTTGGACTAGATTTTTTAATTGCATACAGTCATTTATTTTGTGTCCTTTGTTTTTATGAAAGTTACAATAGTCTGCGTCATTCCACCAAGATGGTTTTAATTTTGGTTCCCAATTTCTTGCTTCAGGTAAGGTGACAAGTCCATTAGCAATAAGTTCTCTCATTGTTGATTCTAGTGTTTGTCCCAATGGTTTGAATCTTCGTCGGTTTGATGATCTTTGATATGATTGCAGTTTAGATTCTCCATTGTTTGGATTGTTTTTTTGATTGACACTTTGATTAATGTTTTGGTCATATTTTGATTGGTCTTTGCAGTAGTTTCCGTCAAATTAAATACTAGTTTCGCATTTTGTGTGTCATTTGTAGCATCATTGTTTCCAATATTTCTATTCTTTTTCCAAAACTTAGGTGTATCATTGTTGCCATAGTGATTTGAGGAATTTTTATTGTTTGATCCTTTATTGTAATGTTTTATCACCCCTCTTTTTATCAAAGCTTCTTCGATCTTGAGCCCATTTTCAATCACTTTCTCAAATGTAGGTGGACATTATAGTTCAAGCCTATAGCTCATGTCAACAGTTAAGTTGTCAATGAATAGTTCCATCTTTTCTTCTTCAAGTATAGAACAAGGATATCTAGAAAACAACCTTCCCCATTGTTGTAGAAATGAGATGAATGCTTCAAATTTCTTTTGTTTCATGTTGTAAAGGTCTTTTATTGTTACCTCATGTTGAATATTAAATGAAAATTGTGAGATAAACCTGTTAACTAGTTCTTCAAAAGTTTGAATCCCTAGTTGTAGTTTAGACAACCATTCCATACATTGACCTCCTAAACTCCTTGGAAATAACCTCATTAGATAAGTTTCCTCTTGTGCAAATTCTAAACTCATGGTTCTGAATTCCCTCAAATGGTCAATTGGATATGTTTTACCATTATACTAGTCCTATTTCGGGAATTCGCAATGTCTAGGAAATGGTATCATGTCCACACTTGGATCAAAAGGATAAGGACAAATGTCATGTAATGAGTACCTTTTAGTGTTTCGCTTTTGCATATCTTGAAGTTGTTGTTGCAATTTTTGCATTTGATGTGTTAGGGCAACCACTTGATCTATGCTTTATGTGTTTTGTGGTTCAGTTTTAGTTGCTCTAGGTGTTTCTTTTAATCATTTGATATCAAAATCTTTTGGAAGTTTTGCACCTAGTTCAACTAGCATCAAAAGGTATCTTTCCATATCTTGTTCTAAGACTTTTTCCATAAATTTATGGAAATTTGGATCTTGTTGCATTGTTTGAATGTCCTCTTGGGTTATTCCATTCGTGTCATTTTGGTGGAGTCTCCTCTAGGGATTTTCTTCAACCATGGTGTTTGGTGTTTCAATTTCCTTTTCTCTAAGTTTTTGTCTTTGTAGCCTTGTCAAAATTGGCATACAAGTGTTTGTTATTCTCACTAAACTTTGATCTTTTTGTTTGGATGAGTGTCAAGGGTATTAACTTAAGTCAAATAGAATGATAAATTATATTGATGTGACTAAGCTAAAAATCTGATTATTTTGTTTTTGTTTCTTGATTGTGGGATGACAAAATCCTGATAAAGAAACTTAACGTAATAATCCAGAATTTGTGTTTGATGGTTTAGACACTTTAAGGTTGCAAGATCTTGGTTTAATTTGATAAATTTTAACTTGTAAGTCCTATCTTTCCAAGTTTAAGACATTGTTTGGACTGCGGAAACATTTTTTCTCTGACAAAGATGCAGGTTTTGATGTCAATAGTCTGATATCAGTTTCAAATAACTCTTTGTTTTCTTGTTCTATAGATGTGCTAAAATAGGTGGTCAATGCGCTAAAATAGACTATGTATGCGCTAAAAGATATGGTGTATGTGTTGTCAAACGAGATATATGCACTGAAACAAACTATAGATGCGCTAAGATACTGGTGAATTATGATGACAGGTTGTGCAGATGCATTGTAAGATAAGACCGATGCGCTAAAATAGTGGTTGTACATGCTAAAACAAACTATGGATGTGCTAAAAGACTAGGTGTATGCACTGAAATAGATTGTGGATGTGCTAAACTGGAAGTTGTTCGGATGTTCACAGTTTTGTCTGTTTGTTCTGGTTTTTCTCAATAAGATTATTAATTCCAAGGTGTAATTTTCTAACCAGTGAAGATAGTGGATGAGTATTATGCTTGTAAATCTTAGATTTTGATAATCTATTGGGATGATACCTTCAAAAATAACTTTACACAATAAATCCAGATTGTAAACAGTTGTTTCAGATTTTATGCATTAAACATGTAGAGAGTGTTCTAGAATTTGGTTTGATTCTTTCAATTTCCATTGGTTTGGACAGAAATATAAACAGTTCAAGCATTTTTCTATCTCAAGTAGGTCACTTAGAATATCACAACTTATAGCTTGCAACTATGTCAACTCACACAGCCTTGTCACCCCCTAGAGGGCACCCATGTTTTTGCCTTTCCCGTGTCTTAACTAAAGTTGAATCATTCACTTTTGGCTAGGGTCTCTGATAGTTATATGGTGAGTGTCTTGGGGGAAAATTCTTCCCTCCCCTTGCACCGTGATATAAAAAGTGTTTGGAAACTAACACAATTGGATTCTACACTAAAGTTCGTAGATAGGGTATCTGTTCAGAGCGACAATTGATAAACTCCCTCAAGAGACCTCCCAATCTTTAGAACAAATATTTTGGGGATGGTTATCTTGCACACTTCCATTGAATTATGGGTTTCCCCAAATTCACTTTTCATTATAGTGGGTTGGAAAACCTGGATTTGGTTGTTCCCACTTAGGTCGTTCCCGTAGGGTGAATACTTTTTCCCACTACGACAAACCTTGTAAAGGATTTAATAAAGAAGGAATAGAAAGTATGGCATTTTGGTCACCCAGTTAAGGGGAGAGCATAGGCCTATTGCTTTCAAAACACAGAAAACATGGGGTTCAAACTATTTCCTTAATTAATCTAGATGCACTATTTTAACCAAAGGGAAAGCAAATAATTGAACTTAAACCCCTGCAAACATCATTAGTAGTTTTTGTGAGATTTGTCTTTGACCAACGTATGTTTTCCAACAACTATCTTTGACAAGTGTATTATGTACCTAGATCATAGAAAATAGTGATTAGACTTTGGATTTTTAAAATTTTGTAAAAGTAATCAGATGCACCACAATAGTGGTCAGATGCGCCAAAACAAAATTTAAATGCGCCATAGTAAAAAACCTATGCGCTATAGAATTTTATGGATGTGTTAAAAGATATGGTCAAAGCGCCAAAAGAAAACCCCCTGGCTGGTGACATAGATAGTTTGATGCACCGGAATAGTTGTTGAACGTGCTAGAATATCTTGTTGATGCATCAAAACAGTGCTCGGATACACTAAAGTATCTGTTGCATGTGCCGTAAGATCTCTTGATTTCGCTAAAACAAACACATCAGAAGCCTATAAGAACACTTTTCAGAAATAAATGTATGTATGGGGTTTGGGCGCCACGGTGCGTGCCAAAATGTAAGTGTGGAATAAGTAATGAGTAAAATAAAAAACAACACTTCTTAATAAGACATTATATCAAGAGAATCAACAAATATTAATCTAATTAAAACAATAAAACTCTTGAAAGTGTCATATTGCTCTCTATCTCCAAAGATTTATTAAATCATAGGGCTCTCAGATTTTGTAAGCATTGTGACTGTTAAAATTCCAATCAAGAGAATGAGATGATGCTAAATGCAGTGATCCAATCCTATATGATGATGGTTAAATGATATTGAATGCAGCTATTGTAATCTAAATTGACATGAAACTTGATAAAAGAAGCTACAATAAACTATGATGCAACTAAATGAAAAGCCGTGATATTGATTCTATGCTAAAATGCTATGATAATGCTATTGTTAAATAATAAAATGCTAGATTTCTCAATTTCTATTCCTGCAGAGTAATTTTGCACAAAGTTGGGATCCTTTTCCTGTAGAAAGAGGTTGTATTTATAGATTCCCAATAACATATTTGTTAAGGGGAAGCACAACAAAGGTCTGGATTCAATCTTGATAATTCAATGGTGAAGGATGAAGGAGTTTGAGCTGATTATGGAAATTGTTCCTCCCCAAAAAAACATCCAACCAGATGATAGGAAGAATCGATGGAAGAAGATGAAGGAGTTGCCTGTAAATTTGTCTCCAATTTGTCTCCAAATTTGCTCGTTAAGGTTGAGATGAATTAAATTAGACATTTCATATCTAATTTGGTAGGTGGATATGATTAGCTGTAGAATATTTCTCAATTGAATATTTAGATTTATTCCATTTAGGAAAATAAGATATTTAACTTAATAAAACAAAACTATAGAAGTCTATGTTTATTAAATAAATATGGAAGAAGTGTGGTGATTAAATAAAATAAAGTATTAAATTTGTTTATTTAATTAAGAAGAAATAATATAATAAAGATATAAGAATTAAAAGTGAACTATATAAATAAATATTTTTATTTATTTAATAGTAGAAGAATAATTAATCAAATAAAATTGCATTTAATTAATTAGATTATCCAGACCATTTTTAGGTGTATACAAGTTGCTCTCATGCTCAATGAAAAATATTTAGAGCTATATCAAAAATATAGGTTTAGTTAGATTGTCATCCCTAATTATATTTTTATTTATACAAACCTCTAGGATGTTCACCCTCCTGAATTTAAATTGAGCTCAAAGTGTAGGAGATAAAATCCACTCTCGTTGAGTTGGCCTTGAATCATCCATGGTTTTGTAGATGAATTAATTTTTCTGACTTGGTGACAACCCTAGCCTTGTGAGTGGGATTTAGTTCTAGGAAGTGGAGCAGTAGTTTTGGGACCCAACATAATGGCATTGTTGTTGAGGAACAATTGTTAAACATTTGAAGATAATTTCAAAATCATAAGGACTGTGTGTTTGCAATTGTTGTTTTGGGTTATAGCAATAATTTTATCAAGAAAAATTTCATCTTCCATTTTGGGAGTGGTGACTCTATTGTAAGCACCTTGCTTTAAATTTTCTATTATCATGGATAGAACAAGACATCGTGTAGATCAACCTACACAAAAAGGTAATTTAGGTAATATAATAAATCAATGTTCTAAGTGGAAAATAAAGGATGTAGGTGGTCCTTCAAGGAAAAAAAATGAAGAGCAAGTAAGTGCCTCGAGTAAAGACGATGCCTTTGATGACTTAAGGGATCAATACTAGTATATCTTTCATGATTTGGATAATCAACTTATCGGAAGGAGAAGGATCAACTTTGATGAGTATGACATGTACAAGTAAAAATAATCTTGCAATTGGTAGAACTAGTAGGGGTCAGCATGAATGTGAGAATGTATTTCATGCCTAAGCAAGGCATGAATGCACACCATGTTGACCAGCAACAGTTTTCACCTACAAGTTCCAATAGATCTCTATTTGATTAGAATTTACATGATGCCAATCAACATATACAAAATGAGGCCAATGAATGAGAAATAATTCTAGATAAAGAGTTGTAATTGATTGACCAAGTTAACAAAAGAAGGCAATAAGTTCAAGACAAAAATTATTGGCTGACTCAAGCTTGTGCCCAAGTTGATCACCAACAAATGGGAAATCAATACATGGCACAAAATGTACCCCAAAATTAGTAGGTTCATCAATAGTGAAATTTGGGACAGAATATGGGGATCAACCCCAGGAAACATGCTCAAAGGTTTGCACCATTTCGATAGATTCTAGGAGCCAAAAGGTACATGCAACTTGACTTCTATAGTATCCCAAACTATCCAAATCTAATACTAAATAAGATCAAAGGGAAAATTCTCAAATTTCAAGGCAACAATGCAATCATATAGGAGAAGAGAACCTAAGGTACTTCATAAATATAACACATGAGTATAAAATTGAGGATGAGGATGTCATGATGAAGCTATTTGTGCACTCTCTTGAGGAAAGTAAAATAGTGGTAGAGGAATCTCCCACATAGTAACATTTCTTCTTGGGAAGAGTTTTTATATGCTTTCAGAATATTAAGATCTTTATTTTTATTTTATCATTAATTCTCTTGCAAACATTGCATAGTAAAAATCATGAGGTGATTGAGTTAAAGTTATTAACCTATGATAGTATGGCTCAAGTAGAACTCTAAATAAAAATTGATTATCTCATGTAAGAAAATCTAAATACTAAGTGAATGTAAAGGGTGTATCTCACTTGTATGTTTAATTGGGTTATTCAAATTATTATTTTAACTAAATATTTATTTAAAATTTATGATAAGTAAATAATTTTTTAAAAAAAATTGATATAAATTAGTGATTTTTGATATTTTATGTGTGTGTGTGTGTATATAAAGAAATAATTTGTTTCAGCTTTTAAAAAATTTGTGAATAAATTGTTTATTATATTTTATAGTATTTTTAATAAGCAAATATTTTTCTGTATTGTATAACTTGAGCTACAAATAGATCAACAATAATTTCTTAAACATAGATTATTAATGTTGATATCTAGCATTTACCTTTTTGATATTTTTTTGTTTTATATATATTTGTAATTATTTTTTTATTTATATTAATTATAATCTAGATTAAAATTTTACATAGAATATTTTTTGTATGAATCTAAATTTAAAAATTTGTTAAAATAAGGAAATCATATAGAGGATAGACATATTTTTTGTTTTTATATTTTTTTATGTATTTGTTTTATCGATGAAACTAGCTTAAAGGAGTCATACCTTATATATTAATATCAAAAAATTTAAAAAAATGTTTGGGAAAATCTTTAGGAGAGTCATAGCTATATCACAGAAGTTTAAGCTAAATACATTGGACTTTTAACAACTTACTAATTATATAACATATAACAATTATTTATCCTAACCTAACCATGGACTTGAGCAGTAGTCCCACCTTCATTTTCTTCTCTACCTTTTGAATTTGAGCTATTTGACACCGATGTAAAGGACCGATCAACCTTTGATAAACTAGAAACACCTGCAACCACCTTCAAGAACTCAAAGCCTCGCATAGCTTTATGGTGGAAACCATTATCATCTTCTCAAATTACCCTTATAAGGAAACGTACCCATGGGCTAGAACAATGTGGATTAATTAGAGGCCAATTTTTGATGTCTAGATGGAAACCTAGCCTAAGCATAGTGTCATCCACAAAAATTTTCAATCCACAACACCACCAACATTTGATGATCAAATCAACAATCATGTGAATAACCTCTTTGGAATCCCATACATCCAATAGAACAACCAAAAATATGGAAGGAATGTTTGTGTTTACTAGGTAGTGGTAGGAAGTAGAAAGAAAAGTATTAATTTTTTTCTATTTTTACATGTGTTAAACAAAGAACTTTATGTTTGGTAAAAAACCTATGTTCACTAAAAATAAATATAGAACATCACAATTAAACAAAAAAAATTACAATTTTTTTTAACACTTACTCCAAGGACTACAATCATGCAAAATCTCATGTCATGGTGACTTTGTTTGATTGTCAAAAAGTTGCATTGAATCAACATTCTTTTATCATATACACTTGGTGACCAAAACACACAAGGGCCATATAAGCAATTTATAATGAAGAAACATCAAAGATCCTTCATTTGATCAAATCTAGTTGACCTTCAACTAAAGGTATTGTTATCACAAGGATTTGCACCTACATGCAAAGCTGAAAAGCTCTACAATCCCGTGTAACATTGGATTACTTTCAAGTTGTGGGTATCCTATTTGAAAGTAAACCTCTAGATTCTAGGTTAGCTTCCTATATGATTTTTTTTGATATGGACTTAATAACTTGCTTGTAAAAGGGAAAAGATTGAAACTGATGCATAAACTGGACCTAAAGATGAGTGGTGAAACACCTAAATGTAAATGATGATCAAACTGATTCACAACTATTAATCATAAAATATATTTTCACAACTCAAGTTGGGTAATCTAATCACATAAGTATTTCAAAAAAAGGCCTGATCATCTATCCTCTATGAAGGAAATGGTGTTTTCACAACCTGGAGGAAAGATAAACCAGTTGCACAACCTATGACCCATGACTTAAAACTGCTTTCGTGTATGTGCATCTATGAATGACACATAAATTTAAAGGTTTAGAGATTAAAACTCATTAAATTTGAACTCACATCATTCAAAACATACAAGACACCTGAGAATGAGAAGGATAACACTTGATTTTAATAAAGATAGAAGGAGAACTCTGCAAGTAACAATATATTATATCCTGTAAAAAAGGTGCTAAGTATATTAAAATATGTAAAATGAGTTACAAGGGAAGTCTCTTCTTTGCAAAAATTGCAAAGGTAAAAGAAGCAAGAACAAATTAAAAAAGACTAAATTTTTCCAATATATACAAAATAGGCATGCACAAAGAAGCCAAAAATGGAACTGAATGAGAACTTAAGTGAAAAATTGCATCTCCAATGTGAAATTCGAGCAGAATAGGAAACTCTGATAAAAATAACCCAAAACTAAAGCAAACTGCTATATGTGACTAGAAATATTCACCTCTCCATGCGCCTAACCAAAACACCTCGTGAACTGATGTGGAACTGAAAGAAGAGCCTCACTATTTGCATGGTTTGAATAAGTGAAACTGAAGCTCCACTTTGTGCATGAGCAAATTTTTTTATAGTATTTTTAACTTCTCCATGCACAATCTAAATTAAGCACCTTTTTATAGGCATCGTTGACTTGAGGCTATAGTCAAACTCCAACTTCATGCATTTGTTGATCATGCATGATGGGGAAGCTTAATGTTTAATATTTGCACCTAAAAATAGTTGAATTAATTAAATGATTTATAACTTATCATTTAATTAATTAACTTCACATGGTATAAAGCAAACACAAACATTGGAGGCTAATGTTAAATTAAAAATTTGACTTTAGCTTTCGGGCTCCATGCATATAATCTGATTGGCCACCACACTTAGCACATTTTCCATCAGCCCCCACATACATCATTATGTTATTTGACTTCAAAACTCAATACCATGGCATAATTTGGAATGATTTTATTTTATTTTTGACAAAAGATAATCAAAAAGACCATCAACTCAAAAATAGGGCATGAATGATAAGCCCGAACCCTAATCATTTTTCTCATTTTCACTTCTCGGAGAATCATTGTGCCACCATGGTAGAAAATAAGGTTTGTGGAAATGCTCGAGAACTTGGGCTTTTGACCTTTCTAGCGAGTTGTTTCTTCATCTGCAAGTTTTGTAAACAAAAATTGGCCTGAGGTCGTAGCCATGCATATGTCTTCTATTTTTTAGAGCTTTTCCAATGGAGGTTGCCAAGAGTTTTATTTTATTCCTATGTGGTAAGCATCTCTCCATTGTGTGTTTTATTCGAGCTTTTTGTTTTTGCTCTTTGTGAACTTCAAGCCGCCATACAATGATCCTTTGTATTTCACTTAATTTCTTGTTGATAGAAGCCTACAACAAGCATAATAGTGAGTGTAGATGCTCCTCTCCTTCATTCTATGAAAGAATCATGGAAGTTTCTGCATATTTTCTCCATTGAGGCCATGACCACACCTTGAACTCTTCTTATTTTTTAATGTTTCTCCTTTCCTTTATCAGTCTTAAACATTAAGGTTGTGGCTGCAAAATAGCATTTTGGGTATTTGATTTTCTCCTAGCTTGAAACCCTACATGTAAATCATTGTACATTAGGGTGATATTTCATTCACCAGTAAAACCTTTGATGTTAACTTAGAATCTAGGCTTTATTTTTGTAAACCCCATGACTTTGACCTGATTACTGCAATTCTTGTGTTGGGTCCTCTTCATTTTGTGCCATGATCTCCATACTCTAGGTTTGTGATAAACCTATGGCCTTCATTTTCTGTTGTAGTCTCTAAAGATGCTGGTTGAGTGCAACTTTTTTCATATTGAGATATTATGCAATCAATCGACATGAGTATGGCTACTCTATTTTTTAGTTCCCATGAAACCTCTTTTTTTTGTGTAGGCTATAATCTTTGGTTAAAGATATTCTTGAAGATTTACTTCCCTCTCCTGTACAGCTAACAATCAATATGGTTCACCATACTTGCACTTGAAGTTGCACCATAACGATCTCGGTATGCAATCCTCAACCAATTATCATAGCTTTCCATGATACTAATACTACGTAAATTTCTCAAATTTGTTTTATTAGGCTCATTCCATACGTTTGATCTAGACATAGTAATTGTATTTTGATTTTATCATATAAAGGTTTTACTATTATCATTGATCTCCCCACCAAAGTTTTCACATAGGAATCTACTTGGGCCGTAATGAAAATTATAACCCTGCATTGAATCTTGATGAAAAACCCTTTTGTTGCTCTAGTATGATCACTGTTATGTCTCCTATTTCCTGAATAGTTGCCTTTTGTGGGTCTTGAGACAGCAACAGGGTACTCAGTTTCCCTAGATATATGTATATTAGGGCATAATTAAACTTTCATGTATTGGATTGTCTTTAAAGTATTATCGCACATAACATCTTAATGCTCAAAGTAACTATCCAACAGCTATGGGACCATTTTCCTCTTGGAATTTTCATGATTACTATTATTGCACATGGTTGCCTTCTATTACTTGCTCTTGGTCTTCATGCAATTATGAACTATGTTATTGATTAAAACAAATCTCATGATTGTGATTATCTTTTATTGTGAACTCAAAGCTCACACATTGTTTTGTCCTTGTAAATCTTTCCTTTTGAGCTGGGCTCAACCCTCATGGAAGCCACATTTTCCACCACTCATAGCACTATATTTTACTTGAAATAATCTGATTGTACATGTTCCTGCACACTAAACAAACTTGTTAGCATAAAATAAATGCTTCTTCCGATGATCTTCCTTGGATGTCATGAATCTTGAATGCTCATCTGCTTCTCTTGATTAGATCTAAGGTATCAAGTACCTATTTGATTAGATATGCACAAGGTTAAATGTGGAACCTCGAGCTCTAACAACCTTTCTTATACCCCTGCAGGTTCCCCTCTGGAGCTTCATGTAGATGGATGACTCGAAGATGCTAAAATAAACTCCAGCAACGAGATTTGTCATTCACCAAGCAATGACAGGTCCCATGTTTAATTTCATGCATTTCTCTTTTTGCTTTTATTTGCTATATTATGTCTAATGAGATATAGTTACTCCCACGGCTTGTGTGGGACCTCATGTTTTTGCATTATGAATAAAAGAAAACTATGCAATTTCATGATATTATTTCAAAATGTTCTTGCATAATATAACTTAAATTCACTTTGTAATCAGTCATTACACAATAATAAGTATTTAGCAAAAAAATATATATATATTGTGTACCTTTTGGCTTGAATTTGCAATTCAGCTCTACCTGTTTTGAGTTGTAGCTAAAAATAGGCAACAATTTAGCAACCTTTGCAGAGTGTTTGCCTGCTAAACAAGTAAGATCAGTGGCCTTGCATATGTATTAGGCATGGAGTCCATTCATGTCCTCTTTTGACTCAAAAAAAAATTGTAACTCAGCTGCAAACCACACAAACTGAAAGAAACTACTGAAACTCCGTTTAAGATAGAGCTTGAAAACCCCATGCAACAACTACACTTTATTGAAAGAAAAACAATACTGAAATGAAAATGTGCCATGGGGCACTTATTGAAAGAAAACATCTATCCTACCCTACACTACCCAGTAGCAGTAGTGTTTAGACATAACCATTCACTGGTTGTGAGAAATAGCTGCCCTTCCTTAATAACAAAGGATGCTTCAAATCTTTAAGATTTATCAAAAAGAGGTATGGACATTTGATTAACTATTGCTCCTCAGTGTCAAAAACTGTTGTCAGCATAGTTTGGATCATCATAAAAAGCATACCTTCCTTATCGGATTGATCATTAAAGATGATAGTCTGAGGCATATGGATAAGATTAACCTGTTGCTGCTATGTAGTTGCAATCACATGCCTTGGAAAAATTATGACTTGCTGTAATTCTGTAGACCCCTCCTTGGACAAATATCTGATTGGACACCCATTTGAGAGCATAAAACATGACCTCTTATTGTTGTATTCATGCTTATACGTTGATGTCTCCCCATCTTGTTGATTAGGCTGCTCCATTTGCAGTGTAAGATTTCCTTCCTCGACCAAAGATTTTGTTTCACTTTCAAATTGATCTGAAAGAGTTGGTTCATATGAACAAAATGAAGGAATGTTTGCTTCTTTGGCCTGAACGGGCTGATTACATATTATTGGCTTGTATGATTGTAGCTTATCATCTATGTTAGAACAAAAAACCTCTATCATGTTCTCATCTAACTCATGACAATGCATTAAATCCAGATGAGTTTTATCATTTATTTGTTCCATACCAGGCATAGATGCTATTGTGCATTTGATATCCTCATTTTCATCAACAAATTGAGGAAGTTCATCAAATAAATTAGAATTTTTTTGAGATCCACTTTTAATTTTCTCTACCTGAACATGTTCAATTCACTCCCATTTCTTATCTAAGCTTGAAACAAAGGATTCAAGGTCATTCCAAAACAGGGCTTCTTCATAATCTTCATTATTTTGTGGCATGAGAGGGCTTACCTTAGATTTAAGAAGATCCTTTTGAAACAAAAGTTTTGATCTGCTTGCTTGTTCAATTTGGGAAACTTTATGCAAGTTATTTTCATTAACCTCCACAGAAATTTTCTCTTGATATCTAAGCTAGATTGAGACTTCAATCTCTTCTCAAACCAACAGTACATCATGTTGTGCAATATCTTCTGAGTGTTCCAAATTAACTAGTAAATTAGGTTCCTGTGTGCTCTCTTCAGCTTGATCAATAAAACCAGGTAATTGATCAAAAAAATAAACCAATTATTCTTCCTTGTATGGTGCCTTCTCAAATGAAGCTTGGGCATCCTATCTCTACAACTGGAGATTTTTGACTAGTAATTCTTGTATTTTTTTTCATCCTTGTTATAAACAGCATTAGAATTTTTTTCAAATGAATCAAAATCCAAGGGGTTCAGTAGTAAGTTTGAACCAATATCCTCTTCGCATGTAATATGGTAATTTTGAGCCGGGGACACAATACAAGCAGCAACAACTTCATTCTCCTCTTGTTCATTCTTTTGTTGCTCTAATCGGTAAACCTCCAAAGATAAATGTAATGGGTTTACGTTTCTGATCTTCTCCATGAGGAGTAAAGTGTCATGATCAATGGGTTGCTCTGTAACTACACTAGGTTGTACTAGTTTACTTTCCTCTACTTCTGAAGGATGAATGGTTGTAAAATTTGGGATTTCATACCTTGGAAGTTATTCCTTTTAAAACTGATCTAGAATGCAAGAAGTTGTTTGGATATCATGCTTTTGAGCAAGCAAAGACTTGATTTGATCCTCCTGTACAACTAACTCCCTTCTGAGCTTTTCTTGAAACTGTCTCCTTTGTGTTTCCATTTCCTGCTCATGAAGAAAGGCCTAATAGTCTAACTCTTGTTGTTGCATATCAAACTCTTGTTACCTCCTGGACTCTTCTATTTTCTTTCTGATCTCTAATAGTATGTCTTTGGTTTCATTCACACTATTCTTCATAACATCAACCTCTTGGACTTGAATCCGAGTGTATGTAGGTTGATATGGAGGATGAGCAGGGGTGGGTGGGTGGTAAGTATAATAAGCATGCTATTTTTTTGTTGTGATTTGGTTGTTTGGGATAAAACAAGCAACATAGCTTGATATGGTTGATAAGGATGTGAATAGGAAGCACTTTCATGAAATGTAAGTGGGTATACATGCTAACTATGAAAACCCAAAATATTTACTCATATAATTAGTTGGAAATTAGAAATAAGCTTGTGTTTGAAACATACCAGCACTGGGTCTTGTTGAAACCAGTAAATATACTTGGAGTCACTAGGTATAAATTTGTACCTCTGAAAGGTAAAAATTCTACTATATATCCTAGAACAATAGCTTGTATCTTTGAATTCCTTCTCTGAAGTGATCTTCAAGGTCCCACCGGGGGTGGAAAAATTGTTCTCACAGGGATTTGCACCTGCATGCAAAGCTGAAAAGCTCTACAATCCTGTGTAGCATTGGATTACTTTCAGGTTGTGAGTATCATATTCGAAAGTAAACCTCCAGATTCTAGGCCAACTTCCTATATGATTTTTTTTGGATATGGACTTAATAACTTGCTTGGAAAAGGGAAAAGATTGAAACCGATGCATAAACTAGACCTAAAGATGAATGGTGAAACACCTAAATGTAAATGAGGAGCAGACTGATTCACAACTATTAATCATAAAATTTGTTTTCGCAACTCAAGTTGGGCAATCTAATCACATAAGTATTTCATAAAAAGGCCTGATCATCTATCCTCTATGAAGAAAATGGTGTTTTCTCAACCTGAAGGAAAGATAAACCAGTTGCACAACCTATGACCTATGATTTAAAACTGCTTTCGTGTATGTGCATCTATGAATGACACAAAAATTTAAAGGTTTTGAGATTAAAACTCATTAAATTTGAATTCAGATCATTAAGAACATAAAAGACACCTGAGAATGAGAAGGATAACACTTGATTTTAATAAAGATAGAAGGAAAACTCTCCAAGTAACAATATATTATATCCTGTAAAAAGCTGCTAAGTATATTAAAATCTATAAAATGAGTTAGAAGGCAAGTCTATTCTTTGTGAAAATTGCAAGGGTAAAAGAAGCAAGAACAAATTAAAAAAGACTAACTTTTTCCAACATATACAAAATAGGCATGCACAAAGAAGCTAAAAATGGAATTGAATGAGAACTTAAGTGAAAAGCTGCATCTCCAATGCGAAATTTGAGTAGAAGAGGAAACCTTGATAAAAATAGCCCAAAACTGAAGCAAACTGCTCTCTGTGCCTAGAAATCTTCACCTCTCCATGCACTTGACCAAAACACCTCGTGAACTAATGTGGAACTGAAAGAAGAGCCTCACTATTTGCATGATTTGAATAACTAAAACTGAAGCTCCACTTTGTGCATGAGTGAATTTTTTTTTAGTATTTTTAACTTCTCCATGCACAATCTAAATTAAGCACCTTTTTATAGGCATCATTGACTTGAGGCTATAGTCAAACTCCAACTTCATGCCTTTGTTGATCATGCATGATGAGGCAACTTAATGCTTAATATTTGCACCTAAAAATAGTTGAATTAATTAAATGATTTATAACTTATCATTTAACTAATTTTAACTTCACATGGTATAAAGCAAACACAAACATTGGAGGCTAATGTTAAATTAGAAATTTGACTTTAGCTTTCGCGCTCCATGCATAAAATTTGATTGGCCACCACACTTAGCACATTTTCCATCGGCCCCCACATACATCATTAGGCTGTTTGACTTCAAAAATCAATACCATGGCATAATTTGGAATGATTTTGTTTTATTTTTGACAAAAGATAATCAAAAAGACCATCGACTCAAAAATAGGGCATGAATGATAAGCCCAAACCCTAATCATTTTTCTCATTTTCACTTCTCGGAGAAGAATTGCACCGCCATGGTAGAAAATAAGGTTTTTGGAAATGCTCGAGGACTTGGGCTTTTGACCTTCTGGCGAGTTGTTTCTTCATCTGCAAGTTCTGTAAACAAAAATTGGCCTGAGGCCATAGCCATGCATATGTCTTCTTTTTTTAAGAGCTTTTCTAATGGAGGTTGCCAAGAGTTTTGTTGTATTCCTGCATGGTAAGCATCTCTTGATTTTGTGTTATATTTGAGCCTTTTGTTTCTGGTCTTTGTGAACTTCAAGCCGCCATACAATGATTCTTTGTATTTCACTTAATTTCTTGTTGATAAAAGCCTACAACAAGCATAATAGCGGGTGTATATGCTCCTCTCCTTCATTCTATAAAAGAATCATGGAAGTTTTTGTATATTTTCTCCATTGAGGCCGTAGCAACACCTTGAACTCTTCTTATTTCTGAATGTTTCTCTTTTCCTTTATCAGTCTTTAACATTCAGGTTCTGGCTACAAAATAGCATTCCGGGTATTTTATTTTCTCCTAGCTTGAAACTCTACCTAGAAATCACTGTACATTTGGGTGATATTTCATTCACCAGTAAAACCTTTGATGTTAACTTAGAATTTGGGCTTTATTTTTGTAAACCCCATGACTTTGACTTGATTATTGCAATTCTTGTGTTGGGTCCTCTTTGTTTTGTGCCATGATCTCCATACTCTAGGTTTGTGATAAACCTACGACCTTCATTTTCTGTTGCAGTCTCTAAAGATGTTGGTTGAGTGCAAATTTGTTCATATTGAGATATTATGCAATCAATCGACATGAGTATGGCTACTCTATTTTTCAGTTCCCATGAAACCTCTTTTTTTTTGTGTAGGCTATAATCTTTGGTTAAAGACATTCTTGAGGATTTTCTGCCCTCTCTTGTATAGCTAACAATCAATATGGTTGACCATACTTGTACTTGAAGTTGCACCATAACGATCTCGGTATGCAGTCCTCAACCAGTTATCATAGCTTTCCACGATACTAATACTAAGTAAATTGCTCAAATTTGCTTTATTAGGCTCATTCCATACGTCTGATCTGGACATAGTAATTGTATTTTGATTTTATCATATAAAGGTTTTACTATTATCATTGATCTCCCCACCAAATTTTTCACAAAGGACTCTTCTTGGGCAATAATAAAAATTATAACCCTGCATTGAATCTTAATGAAAAACCCTTATGTTGCTCCAGTATGATCACTGTTATGTCTCTTATTTCTTGAATAGTTGCCTTTTGTGGGTCTTGAAACAACAACAGGGTACTCAGTTTCCCTGGATATATGTATATTAGGGTATAATTAAACTTTCTTGTATTGGATTGTCTTTAAAGTATTGTCGCATAGAACATCTTAATGCTCAAAGTAACTGTCCAACAGCTATGGGACCGTTGTCCTCTTGGAATTTTCATGATTACTGTTATTTCACATGGCTATATTCTATTACTTGCTCTTGGTCTTCATGTAATTATGAACTATGTTATTGATTAAAACAAATTTCATGATTGTGATTACCTTTTATTGTGAACTCAAAGCTCACACATTGTTTTGTCCTTGTAAATCTTTCCTTTTGAGTTGGGCTCAACCCTCATGGGAGCCACATTTTCCACCACTCATAGCACTGTATATTACTTGAAATAATCTAATTGTACCTAATCCTTCACACTAAACAATCTTGTTAGCATAAAATAAATGCTTCTTTTGATGATCTACCTTGGATATCATGAATCTTGAATGCTCATCTTCTTCTCTTGATTAGATCTAAGGTAGCAAGTGTCTGTTTGATTAGATATGCATAAGGTTAAATGCAGAACCCCATGATCTAACAACCTTTCTTATACCCCTGTAGGTTTCCCTCTGGAGCTTCATGTAGATAAACGACTCAAAGATGCTGAAAGAAACTCCAGCAATATGATTCGAGCAATGACAGGTCCCATGTTTAATTTCATGCATTTCTCTTTTTGCTTTTATTTGCTATCTTATGTCTAATGAGATATAGTTACTCCCACGGCTTGTGTGGGACCTCATGTTTTTACATTATGAATAAAAGCAAACTATGCAATTCCATGATATTATTTCGAAATGTTCTTGCATAATATAACTGAAATTCACTTTGTAATCAGTTATTGCACAATAATGAGTACTTAGCAAATACATTTTAATATCTTGTGTACCTTTTGGCTTGAATTTGCAATTCAGCTCTTCTTGTTTTGAATTGTAGCTAAAAATAGGTAATAGGTACTATTTCCACAAAGATTTCTAACATTGCCCTAATTTTCCTTGGAAATCATGAAACTTTTATTTGACTTTGTTTCTACTTGTAGTCCTTTTTCAAAATTACTCTTGTAAGTTTGTCTATATAGTCCTTGTCTCAAATGCTCATAGTCCCGAGTTTATAACTAGTTTGAGATGTCTATTCAAGGCCATGAACATCCTAATGTTCCCTTAGCTTTATCTATTGTGTGTGGACCATTTATTTTATCACTTCACAACCATGGCATTTCAATTTGATTTAAATACATACAAGAATGTAAGTATCTCATGTCTCAAGTCTCAATCTATCCCCTAGATGCTCATAGCTCAAGTCTCCTAATTAATCATTTCCCTTATTGATAGTTAACTTAAACTTTCACCCACATACATTTGTTTAAGGGCTACCACTTCATGATCCCATCACAACTTGTCCAACCAATTCCCTCTTCTCTCTCAAACCCTAAAAATCTATACATTTTTTTTTACTCAAGGCCCTTATATCTATCATTTCCATACTTTTCTTAAATCTAGACCCCAAGGTGCCTTATTTTTTCTTTCTTAGGGCCCTCACATCCACCCATGTTGACATTACCAAACCCAAAGTCTTTGTTGAACCTAGCTCTTTATTTATCTTGGTTGACTCATTTTCTCATGTCCTTGTGTGCACTAAGTTTCAAATCAGGAAGCCCCCTACTGGACTTGAGTCAATTCTTAGCTAGATTTTGTTTGCACCCTCATGTTTGAATATGCAAAATGTTTCAAGTCTTGTGGATCCATAAAGGTGAATCAACTTAATTTAAACCATTTCCGCACATCCACAAACATTAGTATTCCAAACCTGTGTATCTCTTTGGCCCTGGGTGATTTATGGGGTTGATTTAAGCCATAAGTCTAGATCCGTAGTGTAAATAAACTCATATCCAAGCATCTTGCGAACGTCAAGGTCCCTATACATTCTAACTGAGTGATTGTTCCATGTCTAATGATTGAATTTATTTCACATCCAACACTCCTTTGCAGACTTGTTGTCTTTATAATTTCTAATTTAGAATGGGTTTCACATCTAAAAAACTAAGTGTATTAAATCCATCGAGCCTGAGAAGCCCCTTAGAGTAAGATTTGATCTCATTCTTGCATCTAAAATTGTCAAATATTTCATGCTCGAGGCAATTTTAACATCCTCCCACACCCAGAGGAGCAGATAGATTTTGACTAACCAAGGAAATTACGTCTACTAATTCTATGTTTTCAAGTTTACATCCTAGTATTATTGAAAAATGGTAGACTATTTAGACTTGGGTGAGCTTACAGTAGCCTTGACAAATGACGTGACATAACTAGAGAACTCCATTTAATAACTATGATGGCATGTCTGCATGTGTCTCTTTAGACCTAGACATGCATGTTTAAACTCTAGATAAACTAGACAACTATCTAAACTCAGGAAATATTATAATAGGATCTCTTATCAAGATTTGAATAAGCTAAACATGATCACGTAAGCTTAATGCTTGATACCATTAGCAATAATTATCAGAGATCTAATCTCATATATAAAGGATGAGCCTTGCTGGGTGGTAACATGAATTATCTTGAGGCCATGAGTACTTGGTTTGCCTATTACATAATATGACTGGATGTCTGAGAGCTTGTCCTGCACATTGATTTTTGTAGCTCAAAAGGTGGGATGTGGAGTTGCTTTAAAGCAATTCAAGTTGGATTTTTAGCAATAGTAGTTTTTTTATTCTTTAATATAATGTTTTTGAGTTTGTGAAGTATGGATAAAACCAAGAGTGGTTTTATATGTGATTTAAAGCCAAAGAATGCAAGGAAAGTTTCTTTTCTTGCACGCTAAGTAAAACAGTTGGGCTCTATATATGTAAGATTGTTGTAGCAATTTTGTATTATATTTTTCAAAGAGAAAGTTTGTTGTTAGGTTGAATAGAAGATCCAAAATTTGTAGCTTTTTCCCCACATTGGCGTTTCCTAGGTAATTCTGTGTTATTGTGCATCTGTGATTGGCTTGTTGTTATTTTTTGCTTCCGCTATTATTAGCTGTTAATTAACCCAGTGTATTAATTATTATAAATTATCAGATTTTTTTTTGTGAATTTATTGAGCAATTAATCTATTGTTGGGTTATAGAAATTAACATGGTATCAGAGCTCTAAACTCTTAATACGAAGCCAAGATTTGTGACGTAGATTTCAAGAAAAACAAAAATCAGATTTTCGTCTAGTTTTTTTTTGTGTGGCTACGGCAACTAGTATTCGATACAAGGATAGGCTTGAGGGTGCATATAACTACTTGTATTGGAAGGTTCGGATTACCTATGTTCTCAAGGAGAAAAGGTTGTGGATCTATGCTAGTATAGAAGTGACACCACCAACAAATGATCATGTTGCCTTAGATTCACATGAATTCAAAGAGGCCAAAGCTTAGAGGATTATCCTAGATGGAGTAAGAGATCATTTAATTCCTCATTTATTGGGGAAAGACACTGCTAACGAGATGTGAGATATGCTCACAAGACTATCAGAGTGACTATCATATTCATAAGATGATGCTCAAGGAAAAATTGCATAATACCAAGATGTCCAAAGGCGGGAGTGTGACCTCTTACTTGTCCAAGCTGACACAAGTCAAGGATGAGATGGCTACAATTGGAGAGCCAATAGATGAAGATGAGTTGGTGTATATAGCCTTGAATGGTTTTTTGAAGCACTGGGAAGTGTTTGTCAAGTGTGTTATCGATAGAGATCGGCTACCTGATTGGGTGAGGCTTTGGGACAATTTTGTTCAAGAGGAGATCCGTGAAGGTGCTCATCGAGGAGATCAGACGAAGAAGAGTCAAGATGAAGAAAATATTTCTCTTGCAAGAAAGGATAAGTAGAAGTCTAATAAAGGGCAAACAGAAGGTTCTTCTTCCAAGAGTGGGAAGAAGAAAGATGTAAGCAAGATAAAATGTTTTTATTGCCATTAGTTGGGTCACCATGCCAGTCAATGTCTAAATAATAAAAATAAGGACAAGTAGAAGAATCAAGTTGTTGCTATAGTAGAGGTGGACGAGTTTACATCACAATTTGAGAATGAGTTTTCTCTCATTGCCTATCTCTTGAGTTCAATTTCCAATAGGGTATGGTATATTGATAGTGGAGATTCTTGCCACATGACGAGAGTCAAAGAATGTTTCACCAAGTTGGAGGAGAAGAAGTTGGAATTCTATATTGAGATAGGAGATAATTCCAAGTACCGTACAATTGGTGTTGGCACGGTCAAGTTTCAGAGGGAGTCTGATAAACCTTTGTTGGTAGAGGGCATGTTGTATGTCCTTGGCATGACAAAATTTAATCTGTATTTCTACTTTGGAAGATAAGGGTTACATCATGACCTTTAAAAGGGGAAATGTCTATATTCATCCCAAGGATTCCAAGGTTGCAAAAGTGATTGGAGTCAGGCATGGCAACTTGTTTTAGTTATAATTTGAGCCAGCACATGCATTGGTAAGTAGTTGTAGCAAGCTAGGAGAATTTTGGCACAGGAGGATGGCTCACCTTCACCATGGAGCACTTAATATTCTCAAGGACATAGTGATGGGGCTGCCTGAGATGAAAAAACAAAAGCATGAGGTGTGCAAAGGCTGTGCACTTGGGAAACATGCCAAGACCAATTTTCCAAGCAACGACACTAGATCCGAAGGGATTTTGGATCTTGTACACTCATATGTGTGTGGGCCCATGACCACAATATCCTTGAATGGGTATATTTTGTTACTTTCATTGATAACTTCTCCAGGAAGAGATGGATATATTTTTTGAAGAATAAAGATGAGGTCTTCAGTAGGTTCAAAGAGTTTAAGGCTCTTGTGGAGAACCAAACTAGGAGGAAGATCAAGATACAAAGGTCTGATAATGGAGGCGAGTATACCTCAAATGCCTTCAAAGATTTTTGTACTCAGGAAGATATCAAGAAAGAGTTGACAGTTCTATACAACCCTCAGCAGAATGGGATTGTTGAACAAAAAAATAAGCCTATAGTTGGACTAGCCAAGGCCATGCTTCATGATCAGGATCTTCCTTGGTTCTTATGGGCAGATGCTTGCAATACAATTATGTATTTGAAAAATAGGATCCCTCACAAAGTGTTGGGAAAATTGACTCCAGAAGAGGCGTTCACCAGTAAGAAACCAAATTTGAGGCACATTCGCATCTTTATATTCCTTATGTATTGTCACATTCCTCTGAAGAAGAGAACCAAGTTGGAACCAACTGCAAAGAAGAGTATCCTTGTTGGGTATAGTGAAACTTCTAAGGCCCATCGTGTTTACATTCCTACCCTTAGAAAAAAAATTGTTCATAGAGAAGTGAAGTTTGAGGAAGAGAGGGCTCTTCAAAAGTCTAGCAACTTGATGAATGAGGAGGAGTAGTCACCCACGGTTGAGGCAAAAAAAAAAATTCAAACTTCAGTCATGCAAGCTGGAGAGCAAAGCAAACAGGATGAGTAGAAGGAGGAACAAATAATTCCTCAGCCTCAGATTCCTATTACCGAGAAGAGGAGAAATAGGGCAGCTGAGTAGACACTCAAAGAGGCCTAAGAATATGTTGGTGATCCATAGGATTCAATCAAATAGAGAAAGGATCCCAAATGTTATTCTGAGTATGTGGCACTTATGATTGAATTAATTGAAGTAGAGCCTTCCATCTTTCAGGAGGCATCCAAACACCAAGTGTGGAGAGATGCCATGGTGGAAGAGTATTCATCCATAATGAAGAATAGTGTGTGGGAGGTAGTACCATGACCAAAAGATAAGTTTGTGGTGGGCTCGAGATGGTTGTATAAGATTAAGCATGTTGCAGATGGTAGTGTGGAAAAGTTGAAAGCTCGATTTGTGGCGAAGGGGTTTTCTCAGAAGAAAGGGATTGACTATGATGAGACTTTCGCTCTGGTAGCCAAGTACTCATCCATAAGAGCTATCATTTATGTAGCAGCATAAATAGGTTGGAGGATTCACCAGATGGATGTAAATACAACCTTCCTCAATGGAGTGATTGAGGAAGAGATTTACATAGAATGGTCAAAAGGATTTGAAGCACATGGGAGGGATTCTCATGTATGCAGGTTGAAAAGAGCACACTATGGGCTCAAGCAAGCTCCCAAGGCATGGTATTCACATATTGATAGTTACTTGCAGAGTGTGGGCTTCATCAAGAATGAGGCAGATCTAAACTTGTACTTTTTTCAAGTGAAGGGCGAAATTATCATATTGGTGTTGTATTTTGATGACTTGTTTCTCATAGTGTTAAAGGATCTCATAGCACACTGTAAGCAGGATCTTGCAAGAGAGTTTGAGATGAAGGAATTGGGGTTGATGCACTACTTTTTAGGATTGGAGTTGTGGTAGAAAGAGGGAGAAATCCTTCTTGGACAAGGGAAGTACTTACTTGATATCTTGAAGCGATTCAAGATGGAGAACTATAAGCCCATGTCCACACCACTTGTGACCAACTGGAAGATTGATGCTTCCAGATCAGAGGCAGTGGACCCAACTTTATACATAAATTTGATAGGCTCTCTTATGTATCTAGTCAACACCAGGCTAGACATTTATTTTGCAATGAACTCACGTAGTCAATTTATGGTGGAACCTAAATGTGTGCACCGAATAGCTGCAAAACATGTTTTGAGGTATCTCTGAGGCACATTTGATTATGGGATGAAGTATGTTTAGTAGGATGGAGTGAAGCTCGAGGGGTTTACCGATGCAAATTGGGCAGGTAGTGCAGCTGATCGGAAGAGCACTTTAGGGTGCAGTTTCAGTTTGGGATCAAGAGCAATCTCTTGGTACAGTAGGAAACAGAAGTCAGTTGCACTGAGTTCTATGAAGGCTGAGTATATGGCAGCCAATACAGCTACATGTGAGGCTATCTAACTTTGAAAACTTCTAGTTGGGCTCTTTGATCAGGAGCTAGATCCTACAGTCATTTACTGTGATAATCAGAGTTGTATCAAACTCTTTGAGAATCTAGTATTTCGTGACAAGTCAAAGCACATTGAGATCAAGTACCACTTCATCAGAGATTGTGTGGAGAAGGGGACAATGAAGCTTCAGTACATTTCTACGGATGAACAAATAGTAGATATCCTGACCAAGGCCTTGATGAAGAGTAATTTTGAATTCTTCAGGGATAAGTTGGGTGTTGTGCAAAATGCCTTCCT
Organism: Sequoiadendron giganteum; assembly: GCA_007115665.2. Lineage (NCBI taxonomy): Eukaryota > Viridiplantae > Streptophyta > Pinopsida > Cupressales > Cupressaceae > Sequoiadendron > Sequoiadendron giganteum. Next base: position 185,347,495 of record CM021102.1, on the reverse strand, counting down.
TGCTAAGAGGGAGTGTTGATTTTTGTAACTCGAAAGGTGGGATGTGGAGTTGCACTTTAAAGAAACTCGAGTTGGATTTTCAGCAACAACAGTTTTTTTAAATTCTTTAATAGAATGTTTTCGAGTTTGTGAGGTTGGGATAAAATCAAGAGTGATTTTATGTGATTTAATAAAGCAAAAGAATGCAAGAAAAGTTTATTTTCTTGCACGCTAAGTAAAGAAATTGTGCTCTATATATGTAAGATTTATGTAGCAATCTTGTATTGTATTTTTCAAAGAGAAAGTTTGTTGTTAGGCTAAATAGAAGATCCAGCATTTGCGGGTTTTTCCCCACACTGGGGTTTCCGGGGTAATTTTGTGGTATTGTGCATATGTGACTGGCTTGTTTTTATTTTTTGCTTCCATTGTTATTATTTGTTAATTAACCCAACTTATTAATTGTTATAAATTAGATTTTTTCTATGAATTTATTGAGCAATTAATCTGTTGCTGGGTTATAGAAATTAACATAGTTTGTAGCACCAAATTCATTGAATCTATCTATATGGTTGGTGGTTGATAGCAGGTTACTCAATAATGAATCTAACCAAGGGCACTTTAGATTTTAATTTCAAAGACTTGATCAAATGTAGACCTTTCCTATCAACATATAATTAGCTCATAATCCAAGAGAATGTCCTACTATTGCATTCAAAGAATGTAGCCTCTCTTTTAGAAAAGGTAATCAATGTGAATATAATGTGACTAGAATATGTTGAATCTAAGGTGGACCACATGGTCTTTTTTAAGTTCAAATTTCTTGTTAGAACCAATTGGGATTCAATGGGATGTCCATGGTAGATAACATTTAAAAGTTGCACATGTGTATTGGTACTTGAGAATGTTCTTGATCGTTTTGAGAATATAGTGTTCTTAATATTAGGGCTAGAAAGTAGATATCTAACAAGTTAAATGTAGATTTGATCAATAAAATAGAGAGATAAAATACACACATTAAATTATACCAGAAACAAGACAACACAGAGAATTTAACATGGTTCACCCAATCCAGGCTACATCCACAAAGCTGCAACCATCCAATGATTTTATTATCCAGTGTAAAACATATTACAATCTCGTGAATAATTCCATGCTACAACTCGCCATCCCAACCGCTTATAATAAGTTTTTAGAAGCTTCCAAAAATTAGGGTTCTATAAAGTCGGCTTTTTTCTTTTTCAGTGATGAAGCGAAAAAAAGGTGAAAAAAAAATTCTCGAGGGCTGCCGCCCCCAAACCCTCACTCGGGGCTCGACTCAGCCCCATACCCCAGCAAGGATACATGAAGACTGTATAGTATAGCATGGTCATTCGCCACATACCAACACTTAACTTATCTAAGAATGATTAAGCTCACTACTATTTGGATTCAGAGATCTCTATAAAGCATATTTTACTTTAATTAGTTAGAAAAGTCATTGTTTTTTTGTGTCTATATAATTTTTAATTTTTGTCATTAGTGTAATCTATATTGTGTCTTAGTTTTTCTAGTTTGAGTAGATAAGATAGTAGAGATTCTATAAGATCCTCCACCTTTGAATAATAGAAATTAATATATAATTTCCCAAAGATATATAAGAGATAGAAAAAAAATTTCCAACAAATAAATGGGACACCACGATCACTTAGAAAATCACATTCTTAGAGTATTGAAAGAACCTAAGACTTGTCTATCCTTGAAATAAAAACTAATAGAAATCCCAAGAGAATATCATGGCTATAATATCCTAACATTGCAAAGACTACAAAATTATAGCATGTAACAACCATGGACACAATAGAAACATAAAGCATCACTACCATCTTTGCATTAAACCTCCCTATTGCTCTTAGTACTCTTGAACACGGTGTCTTAAATGTACCACCTTAACCCACTATAGTCTATCATTTTGTTTGAAAGCTTTATCTTGTAATTCAACTATTGTGAGATAAGCTAATGTATTGAGATCTTAATACATATATATCTTTCATTGTTTTTTTCTATGAGTTTAAGCACTAATTCTACACATAAAACATGGTGAATCTATGTGCTAGTCTTATTGATCAAAATTTATTTTGATGATTTCATCTTCTTGAGTGTTTAGTTATGCAATAGTAGATTGAGCATGGGATAGTTATCCATATTGGTTTGTCTCCTCATTGATGAATCAAATTTAGTTTTCAAAGAAAACAAGCCCATTTCTTTAACCCTTCAATCTTTTGTCTTTTATTTGAAATCAAATAGAATAGAAATTTGTTAGTTTTAGTTTTCTTTGTTGATGATAAAGACTAGATCTATGTATTTAATAGTGTCATATGTCCTACTATTACTATTTATCATTTCAATCCTTCAAGTAAACATGCTAAAAGGACTTAACTATAATTGGTATTATTCCTTATGTGTTTGCTTGACAAATATCATTATTTAATCTAAATGTGTATCTTGAATAGACATTATGTAACATTTTCTCTTGGATTTAACTAGGTCCCTTGTGAAACAACAATACATTTTCCCCTAGGTTATCTTGCATGCCAAGGCCTAATGAAAAAGAACCTTGGTGGGACTATCTTCAATCACCTTTCAAGAGAGGTGTCTCTTGATCCCACTTAACATTGGTATGTGTTAGCTAACCAATTAATAAGTATCTTCAGATCGAACCTAGTGGACATATGAAACATGTAGGTCTTTAAATAAAAGTCCTTTATTCAAACAAAAACCTTTATTTGAAAATGATTAATATTATTTGTCTCTTAAATTTTATTTTTTATAAAATTGTCCATAAATAAAATAAAACATTAATACTTTTATCATACTATAAATACTCATAATATACAAATATCCATAAAATCAATGTAAATTACTAAATGGAAAACATAATCATCCATAAATCTCGTAATATATTAGTCACTTACAAATGAAATGTTCCTAAAAATTAGGCTGGACAAAGTTTATGAAATTTAACAATCTATCTTCATTCAAAGTGGGTAACACCAAATTCAAAAGTAGATTAAAAAGATATTCAAGCAAGAGGGAATATATTATTCTAAGGGTTTTGGGTTTTTCTATCCTTAATACACAAATAAACAATGGAACCATCCATAAATCTCATAGTATATTAGTCATTTACAAATGAAATGCTTCTTAAAATTAAGTGAGACAAAGTTTTATGAAATGTAATGATTTATCTCCATTTAAAACGAGTAAACTTGAGAACACTAAAAAAAAATTGATATTAAAAATTATTCAAAATAATGTCAATTTTGTTTACAAATGAATCTCATATATTTCTTTATGAATCACTTTATCTTTTTGTGAGTTGAAGTGCATTAGTTAAAATTTTAGAAAGGGTTGACAATTGTCGATTTGGAATATCAACTTGAATGTTCTTTAAAAATATTGGTAGAGGATTAGAAAGTTTCTTTTATTATTATTATATGAATGGAAATAACATAGTGAAGTAAAAATTAGAATGAAATTTTAGAAAAAGCAAATGTGATACCACTCAAATTTTAAAAATGTTTTGATTCAAGCATTGTAATAAAAAGCCATGCCTTGCTTGTTCCAAATATGTTTCTCCAACTTCACACCTATCAAGAATAAAAGAGTAGCTAACAGATAAAAAGACTGCACGTTTATAATTGGTATTAGAAACACTATGTAAGAATGTAATGGCAAGAAAAACCTAACCAAAACTAAACAGATGTAGAGATCTTAAGGAAACATGAAAAGTTCTAATGGAATTAGTATTACTGTAATACATTAAAAACTACTACACCAAACTTCAATCTGTCTTTAGAACCTGACACATGAAAATTCAAAGAAAATAAGCAAAAGTTCTGGAAATATAGGAAAGCAACTGGTGTCTGAGAAATTTACTTATGGCATAACATGAAAGAAAAGATTAACACTGGTGTCTGAGAAGTTTATTCATGGCATAACATGAAAGAAAAGATTAACACTGGTGTCTGAGAAGTTTATTCATGGCATAACATGAAAGAAAAGATTAATTCTCAGCAGGGGCATTTGCATCCATCTTAGACATATAGTTATCATACTCCTCCTCCCACTGGCTGATGGGGATACTTTTCCCCACACCTACAGCAGTCTTGCAGTGAACCAGATGATTGTCTGGATCCTGAATGCTCAGCTCAGTCAAAGGCAGCCACAGCAGCAGCTCTCTCACCTTCACTCCACTTATGTTCTTCATCTTCCCCTTCTCCACAAAACAAGTTATCTCAGGAGCATAAGAAGCCAGCACTCCAGTAGTCTTATATTGGTACTCTAGTTCCTTATTACGTTTTACCCATACAAATCCAGTGTCTCTCACATACCCACATTCCTCTATGTACTCCACAGGAATTAAGCCCCTGGGAAGCCCGATCTCTTGCAGAAGCTCCAGCACCTTCTCTTTGCACGTCTCATGCCCGGTGTACACTTCTGCAACAGACCCTCCATTTTCCCCACTATTCACCAACTGGGTGGACATGATTTCCTAAGCACTAGACCAACCAGAATGAATTATAGTTGAAAGAGAAAAGAGTTTGGGTACTTAAGTAAGCTGTTTGGTGGGAATATTTATGAAAGTGATTATAAAATGGGAGGCCATCGGGCAGTTGTATTGATGAAAAAAGATGGTCGGTGGGCAAACTTGAATGAGTTGCCACCTTCTCCTCTTAATTTGGCAGGAGTGTCAATGCTGTGTGCAGAATGCACGGCTGTGTAAGATCATCTTCACATACTGTGTCAATGTTGTTGCAAAGCAGGAAATGTTTGGGACAATCGGTATATATTATATGTATCATGGAATTCTTGGAATTAATTTGGACGTTAAGTTTAGCATAAATTATTGTGAGAATTATTATTATTGCTTTTAGGTGAAATTGGTCTAAGGACATACCCATATATTGAACCTTAGAGAAAAAATATTGGTTTTTAACAGCCCCCTTTAGGAGGGCAGTCGGCTAACTCCTAGACAAAATTAACCTATGTACATCGAAAAACGCATGAAAAACATACATAACATGACGAGACATCATAGTGCGATGCTCGTCGGATGGTTGAAACCGGAAGACGGGACGAAACGTCTGGGCGATGGTCAGGTGGGAGTTAACGGCGCCATTAGGTGGGTTTTCCCGTCTATTGCAAGGCGAAAAAGTGGGCGAGTTAGCTTCATCGACTAGTTTCTTTTGTCTAGTGCGGGAAAAGTGGAAGGGAATGACGTGGGCCTTTTCAGTTTCGAGAAAGAAAGGTGAAAATACTATTTGTTTTGTTTCCAGTCTGCACGTTGAAAGGGAAAGTAGAAGGTCTGAGTGCACATGGACGACTTGGAGGAGAATACCGACCAAATCGAGGTGAGGGGTAATTATGTTGCAAGCAGAGGGTTTTACAAGATCTTTTAATTTGAAATTTGGGAAACACAATGTAGAGTATTTCAATTTCTTGAATGTCTTCAAAATCACACATTCTATTGTTATGTTTAAATTTATGTTGATTATAAAAAAAATGCATAAAATAATTGTGAATGGGAAACGCAATGTTGGATTTCAATTATTTGAATCTCCTTATTTAAATGTAAAGGGATGTCTCATGGTGGGTTGCTTGCTTCTTAACACCCACGGTTTTGCAACATGGAATGTTACAAAACAGTATGAATGTCTTCCAAATCACACATTCCATTGTTGTGTTTAAATTTTGCACCATTGAAAGAAAAATTGCACAAAATAATTATGAATGGGAAACACAGTGTTGGGTTTCAGTAAAAAAACTGCACAAAATAATTGTGAATGAGAAACACAATGCTGGGTTTTAGTTATTTGAATCTCTTTGTTTAAATGTAGAGGGTTGTCTCATGGTGGGTTGCTTGCTTCTTAACACCCACGGTTTTGCAATATGAAATGTTAAAATACAATATGACTATCTTTCAAATCACACATTCCATTGTTGTGTTTAAATTTCAGTTGATTGAAAAAAAAATTGCACAAAATAATTGTGAATGAGAAACATAGTGTTGGGTTTCAGTTATTTCAATCTATTTGTTTAATTGTAAAGGGTCGTCTCATGTTGGCTTGCTTGCTTCTTGACACCCATGGTTTTGCAACATGGAATGTTACAAAATAGTATGAATGTCTTCCAAATCACACCTTCCATTGTTGTGTTTAATTTCAATGGATTGAAAAAACAACTGCTAAAAATAATTGTGAATGGGAAACACAGTGTTGGGTTTCAGTTATTTTAATCTCCTTGTTTAAATGTAAATGGTTGTCTCATGGTGGGTTGCTTGTTTCTTAACACCCATGGTTTTGCAACATGGAATGTTACAAAATAGTATGAATGTATTCCAAATCACACATTCCATTGTTGTGTTTAAATTTTGGACCATTGAAAAAAAACTACACAAAATAATTGTGAATGGGAAACACAGTGTTGAGTTTCAGTTATTTGAATATCCTTGTTTAAATGTAAAGGGTTGCTTCATGGTGGGTTGTTTGCTTCTTAACACCCATGGCTTTGGAACATGGAATGTTATAAAATAGTATGAATGTCTTCAAAATCACACCTTCCATTGTTGTGTTTAAATTTTAGTTGATTGAAAAAAAAATTGCACAAAATAATTCTGAATGGGAAACACAGTGCTGGGTTTCAGTTATTTGAATCTCCTTGTTTAAATATAAAGGGTTGTCTCATGTTGGGTTGCTTGCTTCTTAACACCCACAGTTTTGCAACATGGAATGTTACAAAACAATATGAATGTCTTCCAAATCACACATTCCATTATTGTGTTTAAATTTCAGTGGATTGAAAAAACAATTGCACAAAATAATTGTGAATGGGAAACACAGTGGTGGGTTTCAGTTATTTGAATCTCTTTGTTTAAATGTAAAGGGTTGTCTCATGTTGGGTTGCTTGCTTCTTAACACCCATGGTATTACAACATGGAATGTTACAAAATAGTATGAATGTCTTCCAAATCACAAATTTCATTGTTATGTTTAAATTTCAGTCGATTGAAAAAAAAATGCACAAAATAATTGTGAATGGGAAACACAGTGTTGGATTTCAATTATTTGAATCTCCTTGTTTAAATGTAAAGGGTTGCCTCATGGTGGGTTGTTTGCTTCTTAACACCCACAGTTTTGCAACATGGAATGTTATAAAATAGTATGAATGTCCTTCAAATCACACCTTCCATTATTGTGTTTAAATTTCATTTGATTGAAAAAAAAGTGCACAAAATAATTGTGAATGGGAAACACAGTGTTGAGTTTCAGTTATTTGAATCTCCTTGTTTAAATGTAAATGGTTGTCTCATGATGGGTTGCTTGCTTCTTAACACCCACGATATTGCAACATGGAATGTTACAAAACAGTATGAATGTCTTCCAAATCACACATTTCATTGTTGTGTTTACATTTCAGTTGATTGAAAAAAAAAGTGCACAAAATAATTCTAAATGGGAAACACAGTGCTAGGTTTCAGTTATTTGAATCTCCTTATTTAGATGTAAAGGGTTGTCTCATGGTTGGTTGCTTGCTTCTTAAAACCCATGGTTTTGCAACATGGAATGTTACAAAACAGTATGAATGTATTCCAAATCACACATTTCATTGTTGTGTTTAAATTTTAGTTTATTGAAAAAAAAACTGCATAAAATAATTCTGAATGGGAAACACAGTGTTGGGTTTCAGTTATTTGAATCTCCTTATTTAAATGTAAAGGGTTGTCTCATGGTCGGTTGCTTGCTTCTTAACACCCACGTTTTTACAACATGGAATGTTACAAAACAATAAGAATGTCTTCCAAATCACACATTTCATTGTTGTGTTTAAATTTCAGTTGATTGAAAAAAAAAACTGCACAAAATAATTTTGAATGAGAAACACAGTGTTGGGTTTCAGTTATTTGAATCTACTTGTTTAAATGTAAAAGGTTGTCTCATGGTCGATTGCTTGCTTCTTAACACCCATGGTTTTGCAACATGGAATGTTACAAAATAGTATGAATGTCTTCCAAATCACACATTCCATTGTTGTGTTTAAATTTTAGTTGATTGATAAAAAAGAACTACACAAAATAATTTTGAATTGAAAACACAGTGCTGGGTTTCAATTATTTCAGTCTCCTTGTTTAAATTTAAAGGGTTGCCTCATGGTCAGATGCTTGCTTCTTAACACCCACGATTTTGCAAAGGTGTCAGCATTTTGATCCCAAGTTTTCTTCGACATGGTGCTTCCTAGTGAAGTTGCAGAATGGGAAAACAAGTCAATACTAGTCATTCAGCCTAATTTAATATGGCTTGAGGAGGAACAACTCAACATTGTTTATGAGCTACGTTCGCTTACATGGAAGGAAAATTCCAGCTACGTTGAATAATGGAGGGTGATCTTTGTCTTAGATAGAGAGGAAGAGCGAGCCGGATTTAATAATTTGCTTAATGAAATGCTTGCGGAGATTTTCCGAGCTCCAACTCCTCTGGTAGTTTAGCGAACTTGGTTTCTTTACGTAGTTGTCAACGAAAAACAGTTTCTTTCGACATAAACTGAATCTTTACTTTACATGCATGAAAATTTGATAATTATGAATAGTGATTGAAATCCTAGGGTGTAATGGAAACAGTGTCTATTTCTTAATGAATTATTGCAACCTCGGTCGTTTTTAAGGAGGATTGCGAACAGTTATTGGAGAAAAAAAAAAGGGAGGAAAGAAAGAGAGGAAAAGGGGGGAGAAGGGCATTTTCTGTTTTCAGACAATTTTGTTACGTAGCCATGGAGTCTTTGAACCCATATTTTGTATTGAGAAAAAATGAAATAAGACTGCATCTTTGAGTTTGTTAATATTTTCTTGATCACAAATGTCTTTGAGTTTTTGTGATCGTTCTTCAATATGATATTTGTTGTGTCTAATTGTGTTGATAATTTGTTGAGTCTATGAATTATAAAAGAAATCATCCTATGAAATTAGTTTGTTGTTTATCTTTCCTTGTCTCATGGGTTGGTTGCTTGCTTCTTAAATGGTTGTCTCATGGTGGGTTGCTTGCTTCTTAACATCCATAGTTTTGCAACATGGAATGTTACAAAATAGTATGAATGTCTTTGAAATCACACATTCCATTGTTGTGTTTAAATTTAAGTTGATTGAAAAAAAAATTACACATAATAATTGTGAATGGGAAACACAGTGTTGGGTTTCAGTTATTTGAATATCCTTGTTTAAATGTAGAGGGTTCTCTTATGGTGGGTTGCTTGCTTCTTAACACTAATGGTTTTGCAATATGGAATGTTATAAAATAGTATGAATGTCTTCCAAATCACACATTCCATTGTTGTGTTTAAATTTCAGTCGATTGAAAAAAAAAACTACACAAAATAATTGTGAATGGGAAACACATTGTTCAGTTTCAGTTATTTGAATCTCCTTGTTTAAATGCAAATGGTTGTCTCATGGTGGGTTGCTTAGTTATTAACACCGATGGTTTTTCAATATGGAATGTTACAAAATAGTATGAATGTTTTCCAAATCACACATTCCATTGTTGTGTTTAAATTTCAGTTGATTGAAAAAAAAACTGCACAAAATAATTCTGAATGGGAAACGTAGTGTTGGGTTTCAGTTATTTGAATCTCTTTGTTTAAATGTAGAGGGTTGTCTCACTGTGGGTTGATTTCTTCTTAACACCCATGGTTTTGCAACATGGAATGTTACAAAACAGTATGGATGTCTTCAAAATCACACATTCCATTGTTGTGTTTAAATTTCAGTCGATTGAGAAAAAACTGTACAAAATAATTGTAAATGGGAAACACAGTGTTGGGTTTCAGTTATTTGAATCTCCTTGTTTAAATGTAGAGGGTTGTCTCATGGTGGGTTGCTTGCTTCTTAACACCCATGTTTTTGCAACTGTGGTTTCTTAAATCTGCAATGTTAGTAATATGACAAAAACCAACATGATAGAAATAAACAAACTCATGAAATAATACTCCATGATTCAAATGAAACCAAATAACAAAGATAAACAAAGCATGTAGAACCTAAAGTATACCTATTTCATGGTGGATTGGTGCTCTTTGAATATGTGAAAGAGCCATTTCTCAATCCTTGCTAAAACAAATAAAATGATAGACAATGAGATGCTCTTGAGCTCAAGTTGCCTATAATAAGGATGCTCTAAAAATGTAGATGTTGAAAGGAGAGGAAATGCAGTGCATTTATAGGAGAAGTTGAGAGAGGAGAATCCAAGATTAGGCAATGTGGAACTAAATCCCATCCAATAGGAGAGAGCCACTTTTCATAATGGGATTGGCCCAAGCTTGTGCAAGTTTTGGTCAATGTGCCCATTCAAATTTGAAAATGGCAATAAATGAGTATGGTTGAGGGTTTTTGTGGGGAATTGTGTTTGTCCAAAAAAGTCAAACATGAGAGTTAATGAGAGCATATTCCTTGGGAATATTCCCTTGTGAGGGAAAATAGGTCTTTTTAATAAATTAATTTAAATGATTTATTGTGCAAGTGGATGAATCTAGAGGATTCATATAATTAGGATTAAACTAATCATGATTTGATTAATCTAACAGGAGTTTAGGTGGTATGACATTTGATTTCAATTTTTGTATTTATTTTAAATCAAATGAGAGGAAATGCATATGAGTGACTTAATTAGATATATGTGATTTAATTAAATCGGGAACTATAGGAGATTAATTAATTAATTAGATTTAATTAATTAAAGAGGGAAGAATGATTAAATGTGATGTTTAATTAAAAATGTTAATTTTGTATGTCTACAGCAACATGGAATGTTACAAAACAGTATGAATGTCTTCCAAATCACACCTTCCATTGTTGTGTTTCAATTTCAGCTGATTGAAAAAAAACTACACAAAATAATTCTGAATGGGAAACACAGTGTTGGGTTTCAATTATTTGAATCTCCCTGTTCAAATGTAAAGTGTTGTGTCATGGTAGGTTGCTTGATTCTTAAAACCTACGGTTTTTCAACATGGAATGTTACAAGACACTATGAATGTCTTCGAAATCACACATTTCATTGTTGTGTTCAACTTTCGCATGATTGAAAAAATCAAGCGGCAAAAAATAATTGTGATTTGGAAAACATAGTGTTGGGTTTTAGTTATTTGAATCTCCTTGTTTAAATGTAAATGGTTGTCTCATGGTGGGTTGCTTGCTTCTTAACACCAATGGTTTTGCAACATGGAATGTTATAAAATAGTATGAATGTCTTCCAAATCACACATTCCATTGTTGTGTTTAAATTTTGGTTGATTGAAAAAATATTGCACAAAATAATTCAAAATGAGAAACGTAGTGTTGGGTTTCAATTATTTGAATCTCCTTGTTTTAATGTAGAGGGTTGTCTCACTGTGGATTTCTTGTTTCTTAACACCCACGGTTTTTCAACATGGAATGTTACAAAATAGTATGGATGTCTTCCAAATCACACATTCCATTGTTGTGTTTAAATTTTAGTTGATTGAAAAAAAATTGCACAAAATAATTATGAATGGGAAACACAGTGTTGGGTTTCAGTTATTTGAATCTCCTTGTTTAAATGTAGAGGGTTGTCTCATGGTGGGTTGCTTGTTTCTTAACACCCATGGTTTTGCAACATGGAATGTTACAAAATAGTATGAATTTTTTCCAAATCACACCTTCCATTGTTGTGTTTAAATTGCAGTTGATTGAAAAAAAAACTGCACAAAATAATTCTTAATGGGAAAAATAGTGTTGGGTTTCGGTTATTTGAATCTCTTTGTTCAAATGTAAAGGGTTGTGTCATGGTAGGTTTCTTTATTCTTAACACCTATGGTTTTGCAACATGGAATGTTACAAAATATTATGAATGTCTTCCAAATCACACATTCCATTGATGTGTTCAACTTTCGCATGATTGAAAAAATCAAGGGCAAAAAATAATTGTGATTTGGAAAACACAGTGTTGGATTTCAGTTATTTGAATCTCCTTGTTTAAATTTAAATGGTTGTCTCATGGTGGGTTGATTGCTTCTTCACACCCATGTTTTTGCAACATGGAATGTTACAAAATAGTATGAATGTCTTCCAAATCATACATTCCATTGTTGTGTTTAACTTTTGCATGATTGAAAAATCAATTGAAAAAAAGAAATGTGATTTGGAAAACATAGTGTTGGGTTTCAATTATTTGAATGTCCTTGTTTAAATGTGAAGGGTTGTCTCATGGTGGGTTGTTTGCTTCCTAACACCTACCATTTTGAAACATGATATAAATTTATTCCAAATCATACATTCCATTGTTGTGTTTGAATTTCACATGATTGAAAGAAAAGTGCAGAAAATTATTGTGATTCGAAAAACACAGTGTTGGGTTTCAGTTATTTGAATCTCCCTGTTTAAATGTCAAGGTTCGTCTCATGGTAGGTTTCTTGATTCTTAACACCTATGGTTTTGCAACATGGAATGTTACAAGACAGTATGAATGTCTTCCAAACCACACATTTCATTGTTGTGTTTGAATTTCGCATGATTGAAAGAAAAGTGCAGAAAATAATTGTGATTCAGAAAACACGGTATTGGATTGTTGGAATGTCTGATTTCTAGCATGTGTTTGTGTTATATTTTATGCATAGCTTGATTGAATTTATCACCTTTAATTTTCCTCAGTTGAAGTCGTAACGTCCTATTGGTTTCACGTGGGTGAGAGCAATGCAAGCACATTTTATCTATGTTTAATGAATGATTTTTTTCTTTTTCTTCACACAATCCACACTAATTTTAAGTACTCATCTATTTCTTTGATTTCCTAGAATGGGGAGAGGTTTGAAATGGAAGAATCTAGACAAATTACAGGTGCAAGATGTACAAAATGGAAGCTCTCCTTTTTTGTCTTTCGATTTGGAATGGACTACTATTCCGTCAACAAGGATAAGGTCCCTGACCTTGTTGCAAAAATTCCTCTTATGAGACGATCATTTCATTCACGGTGAAATGTCTATTGAAGGTGTAGAAAACAAATTTGTGGACAAGAAAATAAGAGAACCTACCACCTCGTGTCCTGTCTACAACAAAACTTATAGCAAAACAATTTTGTATAAGAGGTTTGTATATATCGACATTCATTTTTATGTTCGAATGATATTTTACTCTCTTGGTTGAACATGATGAGATGATGCCTTTCTCATAGCTATTGGTGTCAATACGGTCCTAAAGACAAGAGAGACCAGCCTCCACCAAAGAAGAAACCACATAAGACGTTTATAGAAATGTGAGGTTGTCAATACCACTTTGTGGTAAAGGTTATGGAAGGAAAACCCAATGTTGCCTATATTATCTATAAAGAAATGTTCCAAATTGATAAAAATGGTGAATTTTTCCATGGCATTCATGACACAAGTGGAGAAAAGTGTTCTATGTTTTTCGTTAATCTTTTCGTAGAGTGCAAAATCTATATTGAAATCCTTTTGCTCATGGACGTTAGTCTCAATGCAATAATGGATAAACACATTAGCGATCCCGTGTTATGTGGCATGATGTCCAAGAGAGATAATTTCCTTACAAGAAAGGATATAATGAATGCCTGGTGAAAGGTGCGTTCTACTCATGCACATAAACATAAAGTCAATTTGACAAGAATCCTATTATGGAGTGGACAGGACTTTGACAACTTCTTCTAATTTCAACGGTTCGATGGGAACAATACACCTTTTGTTATCGAGGTTCAGACTCCATGGATGCTAAATAGGATGGTTAGTTGCTTGCACAATTCAGTCATCTCGATGGATTCCATGTTTGCAACTAACAAATATGAGGTGAGGCCTTACAAACATTGACAAATAGTTCATCATGTTTTCAATGATCTTCTTGGTTGTAAACTTCACAATGCTCATGCTGAGTTGTTCTCTCTATAGTATCCATTGTATACTCTTCTCATTTTTGACGAGCAATAGAGTGGTGTGCTAGCTGCGTGGGTAGTCTCCTCATGAAACAAGATTGAGGAAATCTCTACGTGGCTATGCGTATTGCTTGACTGTGGAAGAAGAGCCAGGTCCAACTGGAGAATCAATGTATTTTTTACCGATGATGCGACTGCAGAAATCCAAGCCATATAATATGTGCATCCCTTTCTTCATTTGTGTACCTTTCTCATTTTCTATTCATTTTCAATGCCACTTTATCATGCAGTCGAGCAGTAAACAATATCGTTTGTATTGTCTATTAGGGTTGTCTTTCAATGTCGTGTGCTTCTATGCCTTTGGCATGTTAAAAGGGCTTGGCTAAATAATGTATATAAGTATGCAGCCAAGGAAAGGGCAATGGATGTCTTTCGTAGTCTTGGCACGATCATGATGGCAATTAGTGACACCGAAGATTGCGTCACTCAGCTATTGAACTCTTTCTTTTAGGAGTTTGATGATCAGCCCCGATTCTTTGATTACTTCAACAAGCCCTAGTGCGAAGGAGAAGGTCAAATTGGTGAGTTGACAATTTTCTTCACCTCGCATGATTCGCACCATTCAAATTCTTTGATGTCACCTCTAATACATTGTGGCTTACTTGACTATTGGATGTTTTTTTTTGGCAGCCATGTGGGCGAAAAATTGTAGACTATTCCCACATGCCAACCAAGATACGAAAGCATCCATTGAGTTGTACCATTGTGCAATAAAAACTCGGTACTTGTGTGACTGTTCAAAAAAATTCAATAGGAGAATGGACTATTTGTATTACACACTTGTGTATAAAATGGAACCATTCTATAGCCAAAAGGAAAAGTTGCAGCATTATGGTTTTTTGACGAACAAAAAGTATTTAAATATGCGATCTAGTGTGGAGCGAGCGAAGGGAATTTCAAACGATGATTGTATTCCTGATGAAACAGATCCTGGACGGTACTAGGTGAAAATTCAAAGTAGGTCAATGCACTACCTTGTTCAAAAATTTGGGGAGCACCATTTTGTTTGTGACTACCCTTGGAGTTTGTAGGGGAACACTTGCAAACATTTCATCAAGGTTGCTCACTTGATTAAAAGATCATCTTTCATTCAAGGGGTGGTCCACAGTAAGTGAATTTCAATTCGAATTGTGTTACTTTATTGGAGTCAATTATGTTTTTCATTTTCTATAGCCTAATACAAATTTCTTCTGTGTGCTCATTTAGATGGGGGAGGTCAACCAATTGATACAGGCATAGATTTGAATGAGACATTGTCAAAGGGGGTCGTAGAAGAAAACAATCCTAATGTTCTGACCCCTATGCAAGCTCCTTCTATGACTCATGTATATGATGAACATGTGGTGACAATGTCTCTTTGGAATGACACTAACGAACTCTTGAAGAAAGTGATGTGCACACTGCCACAATCTCTACAACAGGTGCAATCATACACAGAATGCGTGGATAGGTTTCTAGAGGACCTATGACAATCAAATGCATTTCTGTTTGAATTCATTTTGGATCATGATCAAGCCACAACTACCACCGTTTGCATGTGTCCATGGTTTAGTGTAACCAGGGATCATCATCAACGTCCAACTCGGCGTACGAAGCATTCCGCACAATAGTCAGATCATCGAACCCCTTTGGATAACTCATTTCCCTTGTTCGTGAACAATAGTTTGAATTTGAATGTCAATATGCAATGTGAGACTTCAGGTGCAACTGCTATGGATGTGGCAAAGGATACAACATCTAATACGGGTGAGTATGAGAAAATCCATTTTAATTTCTTTATTGTAATAGGAAATGGTATTGCAGATTTCTTTTTTCTAGTATGTGCTTGTACCATGTCATAAACTTTATGATTTCTTTTGTGGCTTTTTTTGTTCACTTCAACATTCCAATCTTGGGAAAGGAGTCCTCGCCGGCGATTGTCTTTCTTGGGTGTAAACCCAATGGAAGGTATGGTTCGAATTTAATAACTTTTCTTACCTAAGTCCAATTTTTGGTATAATGTTATGTAATTTAAGAAGTGTGTCTACTGAATCATGCAGGGGAAGTGAACCATTCAATGTTTGTTTGTTGATCTTTAGAAATTACAGAAGATTTTCAATGAAAAAGGATGCGTACAAGTTGGTAACTAAGGAAAGTGCATTCAATGGGGCTGAAATTTTGTTCCTAAAGCATGGGAAGACATTTGTAAACATGTTTCATATGGTGCTAGAGCATGGGAAGGTTTGGAATAAAGTATTCTATTAAACCCTTATTTTGTGCATAAAGTAAGGGTTTAGTAGGTCAACGTTGGCTTGAGCCTTTGTATTCGTAAAAGTAGATGATTCCTAAGTTATGAGAGTTGTCAAAGGACTGTTTCAAGTCGTTAAGTGTTTTGATGATGATTTAAAACGTGCTCCTTTGTAAATTTAGGCTAATTGAGTGCATTTCCAATGGTACAGTCATGTTTTCAAGCATTCTTTTCAAAACAATAGCATCTGAATTTGTGATATGTAAAAATTGGCACAAATGGGTTTTTGGAACAACAAATACCTTATGGAACAAACACTTCAAAAAAGCTCTTCTTCGCTGTCGTGGACCCCAAAATAGGCCTATTTTATAAACAAACTAATTAAGCCTAAAACATTCTTCAAACATGACTAATTAGGCTTGCAAAAACTTAATCTTACCTTAAACTTTGTTGCCCACAAGTTTGATAGACATTCACTTACTAAACCCACCATATTTCACCTAAAAGTTGCCTTATGAAATATGTGTGATGCAATGTATGTAATCAGCGATGTGATCTCCGTCGCTTGGGGAATGATTCTAATAGGTTAGGTTTTGTTGCTAGGAAGATGGTTTTCTAAAGGGATAAAGGAATTAGGTGGTTTGAGTTGTTGTCCCTGTAGACTCTGATGGAAAAGAGCATGACAAGTGAGGTTTAAGGTTAGGGTTTCATCAAAAAGGTGAGGGAAATGATAATCCTTGTTCTTTTAATCATGTACAAGCCTAAATAAAGGTATTTGAGTTGGTTTGAAGGTTTCAAAAAGAGTGGAATATAGTTTTCCAAGTTACCCTCATTTCAATTGCTTGAAACAAGGGTTTCATCAATAGGCGTTTGGGAAAGATAGTCTCTGCAAACCAAGTGTGAATTTGGTGGTTTTGAGGGCTAGTGAGACCTGCCCCATTGGTTTCCAAGGCTAGTTGTATGATTTGAGTGGTGTGTTTGCTGAAATTTGGCGTAATTGGCCTTGTCGACAGCGTTATTTCTTGTTTTTGTGCAAGTTGTTCCAAAAGAGTCGTATGTGGGTTTCAAGTATGTTGAGGGGGACTAAAATGGGTCTCTACAATGATGATTATTTGCAAGGGTTGTTAAAAGTTTGAGATAGTTGAGTTGACAAATTTGAGTGTGTTTTCCATCGTGCAACTGTTATGCGCATTTTGTGTTTGGAACATATGAAGACATATTGAAATGGAATGTTTTGTGAAAGAAAGGGTTGCCACAAAATAAGAAGGTGAACTTTGAGACCTTGTTTTTTTACAGTTTGTAGAAAATAAAAATGTCAGGCACAACCCACTGTGTTTTCCATCCTGCAACTATGATGTACATTTTGTGTTCATAACAGAAATATATTTTCTACAATTCATTAGTTCAACTTATCTGATTGCAACAAATAGAATGCTCAAATTATTTTCCATGTTGGAAAACACATTGTTCATACACAGTTACTTAGTTATGAAAAAAAAAATTCGCTTTTAATTTTTTTTAGCAACTTTTTCATGTGTTTCTAATTAGAGAATGTTGTTGTATGTGTTGAAATTTTTGTTCTCTTTCCTTTCAGGCATTGTTCTTCCTATTGTTCAACTCGTGCATTGCCATATTCCCATTGGAGATACTGCACGTGTTGCCTCATTCAATTCAAAACAATAGGTACAATCTCTTTAATGCATATATTATCTATATCTTCCACTTTGCTCGCTTATTTTTTCACTGTTTCAATTGCATTGACAATGTCTTTCTAATTAGAGAATGCAGGTCTACCTTCTCAAAAAGTTGATTTGTCTTTCATTTCAGGAATTTTACAACCTGCTGCTACAGTTCTATAGAATATGTCCCATAGTTCTCGAGCATGGGTGGCTAGTTGGTCGACCAACTACCACTTGTATCTGTAATGCAATATTCTTTCTCGAATTGAGGAATTCAGCCTCCCATACAGGTTGCAAGAAAAGATGTTAAGGAGAATTAATAGAAAAGGGCCAAACCGCACAGATTTGCACTATGATAATTATGCTCACTTCTTCAACAACTTCTTTGGTGTATGGGCACATATGGGCATGGACGTTCAACATTACAATCTACAAATAGAGATTGTCAATTTATGTGTTTGGCCAATGTCTCTTTACCAAGAAATTTGAGACCTTTTCCTAGCTGGAAGCATCTAGAAGGTGTGCATTAGACCAACAGTTATCATACAAAAGCACAATCTTACAGATCAGCTGAGCATGAGGTTTATGAGATTCCTCAAGGGGGAATCTCTAATTAGTAATCACATAGGTCATGTGGAGGAATGGTTGTTGGTCGTGTTCAAATTCAACCACATTGTCAAGTTTGAGATCCACCGTGTCAGGCCCTCCTTCAGGCTGCTACATGAGAATTATAGGGTGCCAACATTGTATGTTGTCAATTCCACCTTGGCAATCAGAGTGTGGAAAATGCTTCTAGATGCTGAGAACATAGAGATTATACCTATTCATAAATCATTGACATAGTCCTCAGTGTTACCAGTATTATATGTGGATTGTAATTTTCTTCAAATTGTATAATATTGACTTGATATATTTTTACATATCATTGTGTGATGTGCATTGTTCTTATAAAATTGACGGTGAACTTGAATACATTGTCTTGTTATAGTTTGTGTTTTCCATTCTGCAACTTTTCTTGTGCATCTTCTCTTGGAAATGTATAAGGATATTGAAATGGAATGTTTGCTGCAAGTAATGGGTTGTTAGAGAATATGAAGGTGAACTTTAATACACTTTTTTGTTACAGTCTGCATAACAGACACTGTTCTCTTAGAACAAGATTTCAGAGGTGAGGGACAATCCTGCGTGTTTTCCATTCTGCAACAATTTTTTCAGCATAGTGTGTTGCAAACGTATAAGGAAACTAAAATGGAATGTTAAAATCGAAATGGAATGTTCAAATAGAAATTTAATGTTGAAATTGAAATGGAATGCTGAAATGGAATTTCAAAATCTGTAAATGGCTCTGTACATTGGTGACTTGATGAGTTTTCTTTGTGGAATATGAGTCCTTGTTGTGTAATTTTATTTTGGAGAGGTTTTTGGGCATAGGTGACTCCATTCCAAGATAGGGATTAGTGAATTTATGAGTATTTGGATACCATTAATTGATTGTCCTGTCAGGACAGAATTGTCAAAAGGCGTAGATTGAACAGTATTTGGAGTGTTTGCAATTTCCTTCCTTGAAAGGCTAAAAAGACATTGAAGATTCATTCAAACATAATATTTTACATGCCATGGAAATAAGTTAAGAGTGTAAGAGAGTCTTTTGTTGTTGTTTGTCAAATTGAATGATTAAAGGAAACCTAATTAGGTTGGTTAAGGACAGTCTATTTTGAAAGTTCACATATCGAGATGTTTAAGTTGGGGATTGCTTTCTATCAGTCATTTTTTGTTGGCTGAAAGGTGGAGTTTTCTAGTTTAGTCATCTAACTTGTTTGCAATAGCATAGCGATTTCAGTTGTTTGACCCCTGTAATGTCATCAAACATTTCTTGCAAGAAAGAGTAGTTATAAAATATGAACGTGAACTTCAATACATAGTCTTCTTACGGTGTGCATAACATTAACTATTGTCTTTGAACAAGATATGAAAAATGTGGGACAACCCTGTGTGTTTTCCATCCTGCAACTTTTTTTGTGCATCTTGTGTTCGAAATGTATAACGATATTGAAAGGGAATGTTTTCTGCAAGTAAAATTTGTGTTTGAAACATATGAACAGATAGTGAACAAGATTATTTTTCTTAAAGTAAGGGGTGTCATAAAACAAGAAAGTGAAGTTGAAAACATTATTTTGTTACAGTCTGGAAAAAATAAGAAGTGAGCCACAACCCACTGTGTTTTCCATGATGCTATTGTTATGTAAATTTTCTGTTGGAAACATATGAGCGGATATTGAAAAAGAATGTTTTTCTCAAAATAAGGGTTGTGAACAAACAACAACGTGAACTTCAAAACATTCATTTCTCATAGCCTGCATAAAATAAGAAGTGAGCCACAACCCACTGTGTTTTCCATGATGCAACTGTTATGTAAATAATGTGTTGGAAACATATGGACAGATATTGAAGAAGAGTGTTTTTCTCAAAGTAAGGGTTGTTAAAAATTATGAATCTCAACTTCAATACATTGTCTTCTTACGGTGTGCATAACACTAACTATTGTCTTTGAACAAGATTTGCAAAGTCTAGGACAACCCAGTGTGTTTTCCATTATGCAACAGTTATGTAAAATTTGTGTTTGAAACATATGAACAAATAGTGAACATGACTATTTTTCTTAAAGTAAGGAGTGTCATAAAACAAGAAAGTTAAGTTGAAAACATTATTTTGTTACAGTCTGGAAAAAATAAGAAATGAGTTACAACCCACTGTGTTTTCCATGATGCTATTGTTATGTAAATTTTATGTTGGAAACATATGAGCAGATATTGAAAAAGAGTATTTTTCTAAAAGTAAGGGTTGTGAAAAAATAACAACATGGACTTCAAAACATTCATTTCTCACAGCCTGCATAAAATAAGAAGTGAGCCACAACCCATTATGTTTTCCATGATGCAACTGTTATGTAAATAATGTGTTGGAAACATATGGGCATATATTGAAGAAGAGTGTTTTGCTCAAAGTAAGGGTTATTAAAAATTATTAAGCTCAACTTCAATACATTGTCTTCTTACTATGTGCATAACACTAACTTTTGTCTTTGAACAAGATTTGCAAAGTTTGGGACAACCCAGTGTGTTTTCCATCCTGCAATAGTTATGTAGAAAAACTATTATACAGGAACCAATTCAGGTTATATGGAGAAAATGCTCCAAGATAAATATTTTTTTAGAATTAAATTACCCTCCTTAAATGGAGAAGAGGTTTGAACAACTAAGTTTGTAGAGGATAAACCACTCACAAAGAGTGGTGTTTTAGAATATTGAGACTTAAAACCTTACTTTAAAGGTTTTCTAGAAGGATGAATAGGGTTTCTAATCCACCAATATATGCTTTGCTTTGTCATTGGCATTTGGGTAAGGGTACACCATGAAAATAAATACTTTACCAATCACATTGTTGTCATTACCATATGGTTGAAGGTACATAATGAGAATCAAGGGTGCATTACTTGATTGAGATATTTTGATGGGCCTATTGTAATCACCTTTGCAATTGTTGACATTACTCTGATTTTCATCATTCTTTTCTTGAGGCATTTCACTTGTTCATTTGGAAGTTGATTTGATCTTGTGAGTGACTCATGGATAGTCCTTATTTTTATGTTTCTAGGATTGAGACCCAACATATTTTTTAGGTAGTTTTATATACAATATGCATTACAAATGGTGCATTTCAAAAATTAGTATATCATTGGTTTCCTTAGGGTACTAAGATATGTCTATTTCTTATTTACCATGTATTTTGATCAAGCCAAATAGATATTGTCTATTTCAACACACACCACCATCCATAGAGAGTCCAAAGAATACAATTTAGAAATGGCTAGCAAATAAAAGGTAAACTAAGAAATTCAACCCACTTTAACACTTTAAAATAGTCTATAAGAGAATTATTCTATCCACTTGTATGGATTATCACAATCCAAAACTAGATTAGCAACACTTGATGGGTTTCAAATCCCATACCTCATGGATTGTTTTTTAAAATAATTTCTCAAATTTCTTGATAAATGGTGACATCAATTGTTCCCATACCAACCACTTTAGCATTAAAAACCAAATGTAAAGTGCAAGCTCTAGAGAAATTTAGTTATTAAGCATGTTTGATGATTTTTAACATGAATGAACATAAAGACCATAACCAGATCATAGAGACTGAGAGCATTATAGAAACCCAAAAGCTGAAATATTTACAAGATAACATAATCTTATGACAATTTTAAAATTGAATGACATATGATAAATAAATGAACATGAGGACCAAAACACTTCAGTGATACTGAATGCCTTCAACAACATGCATAAATAGTGTTCTCTATTTTTTAATAGAAAGAGAATTGTCTTCATAACTATTTCAACTCATATAATTATATTTACATATAGTCACAATTTTAGGTCCTTATCACAATATGCAAGGTGACTGAACATGAAACACTTAAAAAAAACTTGTATGCCAGGTCAAGTGATTGTCAAAGAACTGAAATGAAGAGACCATCAACTGAATTACCAAACCAATACTATTGACTTGTTTACCAATCAAGAACATCTTATTGTCTTATTACTGTGACATTAATGCCAACACATTCCAGAGAGGACAACACAAGAGTTATGTAAAAAAAAAATTCAAAACATATGAACAGATAGTGAACAAGACTATTTTTCTTAAAGTCTGATATGAAATGGATAACAATTATGTGTTCCAATGACATGAAATTAGTATATGTGTTTAGCATAATTGTTTAATAATAAAATAATTAGAGAAGCCCATGAAAAGTCTCGTATGAAATGTATAACACCATAGTGTTGAAACATATGCAAATGGTGTATCTCTACACCACAATTGTTCAATATTCAAATAATGAAACCCACGGAGTAGAATCAATATTCAAAGCCTGTCTCATCAATTCCTATGCTGCCTATTCCTTGTAATCGAGTTCAGGTCTGCGTAAAATATGGCACGTTTCTTAGGTTCAATGTGTATTTCGGGAGGGGTGATTCTAGATCCATGAACCCTCGTAGATGATGAATGTGAAACAATAGATTTCTTCATAGTCTATGCTTTGTTCATGTCAGGTTTAACACCTTCACCCTATAGAAAACAATTAATGAGAATTAACGTATGCATGGAAACAATATACACGTAGTATGATATATATATAGCAACATATCGTTTATGTGTACCTCTGAAACAAAATGCTTCATCTCGGAGAGCTACCATATGACAAAGTTTCCCATGCACTCTCCGATGGTCTCTGGGCTAGGCATGGGAAAAGGCATGTAGCATTTACCATCAATGGCCTCAACAATGCTGACTCTCACACAAATTTTTGGGTGCTTCAAGCAGTGGGTGTGAGTGTTTTTGTCGACAACATGTACGATGCCTTTGACAACCCATTTATGCAGCCTCCAAAGGTCGACGTGATCACCGACCTTAAAAATTATGTCGTTGAACTCTATCATTTGTTCATCCACCATATTTTCCTACAATGGAAATGTCATTGACGTGAAGCATAATTGAAGCCACATTAAAAGATTCCTAAAGAAATAAGAACATAAGCATGGAAGTGTGTTGGGTCTCATACCGATATAGATGGCATGCCACATCTCTCCCCGTCCCCATTTCCATCTTTATTTTCATCTCCTCCTTGCAGGCCAATGCTCTCCTCCTCCCCGGGCCCATTGTTATTACCCTCTCCCACGTGCAAGCGAGTGCTCTCCTCGTCCCCATGTCCATCTTTGTTACCCAATTCCACATTCAAGCCAATGTTCTCCCCGTCCTCATGACCATCTGTGTTACCCTATCCCACTTCGAGGCCAGTGCTCTCCCCATCTACATGTCCATCTCTATTAGCCCCTCTCATTTCAATTTCAACGACATCGCCAATTAGGTCAAGGCCAAGACTTCATTCTTTATCCTTGCCCTGTAATAGCAAGAATTCAAAGGTCATTTCAAATTCAACTGCATGCAACCAATTCATTGAAATAATCAAAACAAACATTAAATAAAAGAATTGCAATTCACCGTTTCTTCTAGTTCCTCCATGTCAAGGCACCTTGACACGTTTGATGGCATATGCTCCTTCTTCTTCTTCTCAACATTGTTAGACGGCGGGTCAGGAGGAACAACATCATCTTCTGCTTCTGTGGGCAATTGTTCACCATCGAAAATCACAAAAACTTGCTCGAGGGTAGCAGTTCTTTGTTCATTGTTGTTGTGTAATAGGAGGAATTGAAATGTTGCACCAAACTTAGATGCATGCAACCAATTCATTCAAATAATCAAAACAAACATTAGAGTAAACAAAAGATTTTGAGATCATCGTTTGTTTTCGTTTCTTCTTCAGAGGGTGCCTTGAAACTTTCAACCATCTAGGATGCTTATTTTAAATGTTAGAAGCATGGGTGGTAGGAATAGCATCGTCTTCACCTTTCATGGGCACAACTTCCTCTAGCGAATGAACCCTACTCTACTGGGAGGAAAAAACTGCTTCTTGACCATCACCTTGTCATGTCATATAAGTTAACATTAAGTGAACCTTGTATGCATCAGAACAGAAAATATGAAGCAAGGAAAATTCACATTTAACAGTTCAGTTCGACATTACCATTCCTTCCTATCTCTTTCTCTCCTGCAATTATAATATTCTTTGCCTTCTATGCTCCTTCATCTCTTGACTGTTGTATAACGCCATTTGCTTCTTCACCTCGTCATTTCCTTCTTGGGTAAGTTGAAGGAAGTTTTGTTTCCCATACTTTTGACAGACATGTCTAATAACATGCTTCTGCTGCAGCTGCTATCATAGATTCATTTGGTACTCTATATTCTCCACCTTCTTTAGAAGGTACTCTTTCAATTTATCAAGGGGAGGAGTGAGTTGTTTTGGTTCCCCCCCCAACACATCTCGGCCATGCTTTGGTGCCTCAAGAATAGGAAGGTGGTGATGTTGAAACCTATGCATGTTGAACACTCTCCAATCATAATACTTTCTCATACATTATTCCACAATACAATAAT
Organism: Sequoiadendron giganteum; assembly: GCA_007115665.2. Classification (NCBI taxonomy): domain Eukaryota; kingdom Viridiplantae; phylum Streptophyta; class Pinopsida; order Cupressales; family Cupressaceae; genus Sequoiadendron; species Sequoiadendron giganteum. The sequence continues at coordinate 185,322,569 of CM021102.1, read as the reverse complement.
ATATATCTACCATTCACTGTTTCTCTTATGTATTCAGCAGCAACCTACACAACAAATTTGGAAAAAAAAATCGCTTGATTAATTTTATATTCAAACAAATTGAATGCACAAAATATACACACAACCAAACAATGCAATAATTCAGTTATTATATCTACCTTCCCGTCCACCACATCATCTTGTGCTTCATTGGATCCCTCTCCATCCTTAGGGTCTCCCTTTGCACGCTTTTCCTTCTGATCATGGACTATGGCAAGAGCGAGATCATCTCCTTGATTATTTTCCCAAATCAAAGGAACGATATATTGCCAAAATTAGAATATTTGTAATAGACATGATATTTTCTAACTGAAATTAAAAAGCATTTTGATTGACGCATAGGAAGGGAAGGGAAATTGCAAGTTCACAATAAATTACCGAATATATCGTTGTCTTAGGGTTCACCATTTTCGTAAACTGAGGGGACTTCCTTTGTACCACGATTGCTGCCTCCTGAATAAAACATTCCCACTTTCCAGTCAATATCATAACCACTTATGAGAGATTAAAATTTTACATTTGATTGCATCTTGTAATTACCAAATCTTACCTGCACGTTTCATGAACGTGACCACCCCGAAGAAGATGCGCTACTACACAACCTTTCAGGTGTTTTGTCCACATGAATGAAATTCTTCACTGTAGGAAGCAATTTTTGTTTTACAACACGCATCCTTGGTTTCCTATAAATTGTAAAATTGTTGCAAATGTTATGGACAGTTAAAGTTCCAAAATTTATTGCATCATTTTGTAGCAATCAAGCATATATTTTTTCAATGAAAAGAAGAATTTGAAACGCCCAACCCACACTATTGTAAAATGCTATACAAGTAACCCACTGTGTTTTACAACATGCAATTGTTTTGTCCAGTTATTATTGTCAATCACGTGAAGATACTGAATTGCAATTTATACCATAACTAACAGTTGTAATTTTTGGAGGTGTCATTTTTACATTCATACAGTGTAAATAAGAAAATCTTTTCAAGACACTCAAACTGTTATCCAAATTTTCAGGTTGGAAAACACAGGGTGTTATAAACCATGCAACCCACAAACTATTCTAAAACCCTTTACAAGAAACAACCCTATTGGTTACTCCCCCCGCCTCAATTTGGTTAACACGATTTTCCCTCGCTTCTCTATTCTTCTTCAAAGATAACACTTTATGTTATGAAGACTTTAACAAAACACTGTATTGAAGTTCACATTCATATTTTATAGCAACCCATCACATGCACCAAACATTCCATTTGAATATCGTAATACGTTTTGAAGAGAAGATGCGCAAAAAAATTTGCAGGATGGAAAACACACTGGGTTGTCCCACACTTTTCAAATCTTGTTCAATGACAACACTTATTGTTATGCACACCATAAGAAGAGAATTTATTGAAGGTCACTTTCATATTTTATAACTTCCCTTGCTTGCAGCAAAAGTTGCACACTAAAAACAAAAAATTGTAGTATGGAAAACCTAGAGGGTTGTCCCTCACTTCTCAAAAGCTTAAATAATTATGGTTATTAAAAAGATTTAGGATTGTTTAGGTTATATATAATGGGAGAAATCTAACTCCTAGAAAAAATTCACATATGTATATAACATAGGATATGCCCCCCATACCGCATGGAGAAAAGAGTCGCGATGGAAGAGGTGAGACCCGCGACAAAAAAGTTTGTCGGACGGAAGGAAAGACTTGATGGTCGGGCGTCTCATCCCGTCTGCCATTTGTTGTCCCATCATTGGGAAATCGTGTCAGCACCAGTGGGTTTTCAAAATAATTGTTCGGCGTGGATGGACAAAAATCCAAAAATGTGGCATTCAAAACCATTATTAGCAAATATCAAAAAGCCCAGATGAGGTCCCATTTTCTCCATTTTTGGACAGCGACATTTTGGTGGATAGCAAGGGCAAGAGTTGCAGGAACGCAGAGCTCCTTAAGGTATGTATATCCACTTTGTGTATGTGTCATTTTTCCGTTCTACCATGAACACTGAAGAAACAATCGACTATTCGTTGTGGGGTTTTCATTTTGTGATTTTCTGTTGAGGATTTTTTAATTTTGTTTCCTCCTGTCTGTTGGTTTTGAAAATTTGTGGTTGCCGAATGAAATAGATGACAACCCATCATGGAAATATGAGTGAAATAATTGAATAAGGTTTACAGGGTCCACAAAGCATTGTGAAAATAAAAATAAGTGAATAAAGTTTACAGAAGGAACTCGCGACAGAAAAGGTTTGCATTTGAATATCGTAATACGTTTCAAAGAGAAGATTGACAAAAAATTTGTAGTATGGAAAACACACTAGGTTGTCCCACACTTTTCAAATTGTTCAATGACAACAGTTAGTGTTATGCACACCATAATAAGAGAATTATTAAATTTCACCTTCATATTTTATAACTGCCCTTGCTTGCAGCAAAAGTTGCATGCAAAAAAAAAAGTTGCAGGATGGAAAACCTAGAGGGTTGTCCCTCGCTTCTCAATTCTTCTCGAAAGACAACACTTTTTGTTATGCACACTGTAAGAACACAGTGTATTAAAGTTCACCTTCATATTTTATAACAACCCTTACTTGCACCAAACATTCCATTTCAATACTGTTATACATTTCGAACACAAGATGCACAAAAAACATTGCAGGATGGAAAACACACAAGGTTTTCCCCCCTTCCCCCCCACCACGACAACATTTCACGACAAATGGGAAACATTCAAGCATACCTTTCTCATTTCCAAAGCATGCACTTCTCTCCATCATACATGGATGACACCTTCCAACAACACGGAGCTAAGTGGATGAGATTGTGGAAGAGGTGGTGATGTGTGCTAGAAGGAAGAGTTTGTTTTACAAATATTACAAAGTAGTTTGAAATATGCCCAATGTTGACATCTCTTTTATCTAACACTTGTATGGGGCATGCAGAGGTCAACGTTTTCATAGAATGCCAAGGCCAACAATGTGTAATTGCAGGTTGGAAAACACTAGGTGTTATTATACCTACAAACCAAATACCATTTACAAACCCTTCACAAGTAACAACCTAATTTGTTAATCACCCCTCAGTTGACTTTGGATGCTTTTATATATCCCGCACCTGCAAGTCCATCCTATGCTCTCAAACCTTCAAATTTCAACATGTAGAATGAAAGAACTCACAACACACGGTGTTTTCCAGCCACCAATTATTTTCCACATTACATTGTCCCATCGTAGGGTTTTTGCATGTTATGATGCCTCTGACATGCATTCTTCTAGGGATAATAGCGACATCCAATTGCAAGGCAGAAGCTAATCTCCCTATGAAATACAGTAAAATCAAGCTATTATCCTTGAAAAAACATGTGTTTGAAATGATGACATAATCAGACATAAATGATATCAATTTTCCACAATCCATATTGATTATTGCTAGTTGATTTATGGATTTGATTGTGTAATATTTATTGCATCAAAATTTTTAATCACACTCTATGATCTAACATCAAGATGAAGAAGACAACATCAGTCATCATTATGTTGGATCACGGAGTCTCATCTGCAACGTTGATGCAAAAATTCTTACACAATCGAATCCACAAATCAACTAGCAATGATAAGCAGATATGTCTTATCCCTAAAAAAGGGCAATACATTATCATGTGTAAGCCATTTCGCAAGGAGATCACCTTCTGCAATTGGGAGCAGGCTATTATCCCTACAAAAATGTGTGTCACGTGCATCATAACAGTCATCTTGTTTTCAAAATAATTGTTCGGCATAGATGGAAAAAAATCCCAAAACATGTCATTGAAAACCATTATTTGCAAATAGAAAAATGAGGTGCCAAGAATGTAATGAAATTGGAAAAAAATAGGTATTATGATACTTGCAAGGCACAGTGTTGTTATAGATGGTTTGCATTGTTGTAAAACACACTGTCCCATTTCAGTTATTTGAATCTCCTTGTTTAAATGTAAAGGGTTGTCTCATGGTGGGTCGCTTCCTTCTTAACACCCATGGTATTGCAACATGGAATGTTCCAAAATAGTATGAATGTCTTCCAAATCACACATTCCATTGTTGTGTTTAAATTTCAGTTGGTTGAAAAAAAATTGCACAAAATAATTATGAATGGGAAACACAGTGTTGGGTTTCAGTTATTTGAATCTCCCTGTTTAAATGTAAAGGGTTGAATCCTGATAGCAATATCATAAATGTAAAGGGTCGTCTCATGCTGGGTTGCTTGCTTCTTAACACCCATGGTTTTGCAAGATGGAATGTTACAAAACAGTATGAAATTCTTCCAAATCACACCTTCCATTGTTGTGTTTAAGTTTCAAGTATATAAAAAATTGCATGCTTCATAACACATTGCATTTTTCAACCTCCACATCACAACATACCCAAGCCCTTTCTAGTTTTTAAACTAGTATATCTAGGTGTGCACATTGTGTAGCGCATGTTGGAAAACACAATGTGTTTTGAAGCCTGCCTTTACTTATACCCAACCTTTGTCTTGTAATGCAAATATACAAACATATAGATGGTGTTATATTTTATCAAATAACACATCTCTCATTTAAGGGGGACTCTAATAACCCTCAACACATAGTGTGATTCATAGTATGCACTTCATTTTGTTTTGCAACAATTCATGTTGGAAAACCCTAGGTGTTAAGAAACAAGGAACCCAAATAGTGTTGTAAAACCCTCTACAACACTATTGGATAGTACCCATCACCTCAATTTGGTTGATATTCTCCTCCAAGTCATCCACATGCACTCAGACCTTTTGCTTTCCCTTTCAACGTGCAGACTGGAAACAAAACAAATAGTATTTTCACCTTTCTTTCTCGAAACAAAAAAGGCCCATGTCATTCTCTTCCACTTTTCTTATGCTAGATAAAAGAAACTTGTCATCAAAGCTCACCTGCCCACTTTTTTGCCTAGCAACAGGCAGGAAAACCCACCTAACAGCGTCGTTAGCTCCTACCTAACCATCACCCAGACATTTGGTCTCGTCTGTCGGTTTCGTCACTTTTTCTTTCCATGTATGTTGTTATTCTAATAGCTCTTTTACAATTTGTCTATAATATTTAGGACCAAGTAATGTAGGCCAAATTCTCAATTAAGTTATTCCTACCCATTGGCTTTACGAGTTCTATTTAATACAGTGCATAGAACTATTTCAAGTAATCACTTGTTATATCTACACATCTTTTTGCAGTGTGGTGGTCAAATCAAAACATACTGAAAAAGAGAAGAAATAGGATATAGAAATAGCATTCTACAAAATTTTCATCAAATGTTAAAAATGAACCATTTATAATTTACTAAAGATTCTAGACAAATAGTGAAATTGTAAAAAGAACTATTACGAAAAAATTTACGAACCACATATAAACTCTTTTGGTGAAATATTTCAAATTAGTGCAAAACACTTAAGAATCACATGAAAATGACAGTTGATTGAAAACCCCAACATTTCACAATTTCAAACAAATCGACACTTCTAAATGCATATTAAATTTTGAAAATTTAACTGTCCACTACACTTGCGATTCAAGCTATGGTAGCCAGAATCACCTATATTTACTGCAGAAGGTTCACATCTCCTGAAGCATCCTTCTCAATCCACCCACCCTTGTTTTGTTCAATTTTCTTTCTTGGCCTATATCAACCACCTGGAAGAAAGACAAGTGTTATCGATAGATTAAATTGGCAAATTAAAGACAATGGTGTTAGAAATAATTTTATTTCTTCCAAATTTCCACAATATACAATTTATATGTTTTGTTGAGTGCAAAATTCCAGCTTGCACAGACAATAAATAAACATATTAAACTATACATTTGGAATTTAATTTCCAATTTAACCTATCGCTAACACTAGTATATATATCAGCAATCATATGTGCCATTTTTCCATTCTATTGGAACTGTGAAGCAATGAACGTTCATTCTGTTGGATCAATTCATTTGTTTCAATCAGGAATCGGGAGAAAGCTAACTCATAAACAAACAACACCTATGTATGTAACATGAGATAAAAATGGCATTTCATTTTCCTCATTTGATTCAACCAAATAAATGCTCACACTATTTGCAGTGTTGGAAAATACAATGCCTCCATATAAGGTGTTAAGAAACAAGCAACCCAAATAGTGTTGTAAAACCCTCTACAACAGAGAGGAGACAGTGTGTTTTCCAACTGTGCAAATAATGAGAGCAATTCATTTGTTCCAATCAGGAGAAAGCTAACTCATAAACAAAAAGTACCTATTTATGTAACATGATATCAAAATGGCATTTCATTTTCCTCATCTGATTCAACCAAATAAATGCTCACATTATCTGCATAGTCGGAAAACACACTGTCTCGATATAAGGTGTTAAGAAACAAGCAACCCATATAGTGTTCTAAAACCCTCTGTAACAGAGAGGAGATAGTGTGTTTTCCAACCATGCAAATAATGAGAGCAATTCATTTGTTCCAATCAAGAGAAAGCTAAATCATAAAAAAAAAGCACCTAAGTATGTAACATGAGATAAAAATGGCATTTCATTTTCCTCATCTGATTTGACCAAATAAATGCTCACATTATTTGCAGTGTGGAGTTTAAGGTAATTGAAACCCAAATTCACTTCATTCTTCTCAATCCGTTCATTATTTGCACTACTCCAAACAATCAATATTTCCTCTGCAGCGATGGCTCATAAGGGAGAATCATCATAAGCGTAAGATCAATACTGAATCTTTCTCATTCTCTGCCTCCACCTGGTTAGGTATTTTCATGGATTGCTAAATAAATGAGTGTTTTTTTTGCTAACAGGAAAGGAATGAAAATAGATTTCAGCACAACAATTTTAGAGTGAAAGAAGGCGGTGAATTAGCTAGTTGTGGATGAAGCCATTAACGATGATAACTTTGTTGTTTTCCTGCACCCAAAAACCATGGAGAAGTTGCAATTGATCTGTGGAGACACAATCCTTATTAAGGTATTTTCCTTTTCCCTTTGCCCTTTTCCCTTGAGATGTTAGGGTATTTTTTTTTGCACTTTAGATGCTTAGGTTTTTTACTTTTCCCTCGATCTCTCATCTGGACTGTGTTGCAGGGAAAGAAGAGGAAGGATACGATCTATATTGCTTAGGCAAATGAGACCTGCAAAGAGCCCAAGATTAGAATGAACAAGGTTGTGTGGTCGAATCTGAGGGTTTGTTTGGGAGACATGGTTTATGTTCACCAATGTCCCGATGTTAAGTATGGCAAGTGCATCTATATTCTTCCCATTGATGATACCATCGAGGGTGTCACTGGGAATTTGTTTGATGCCTATTTAAAGCGTGAGTCTTTTTGTTCTTTATTTTCCATATTTTCGCAACGCATCCTGTACCGCTTTTTTTATATTTATTTTTTTGTTTTTCGTATGTAAATTGCACGTGCGTTGCGGGAATTTGTAAACCTATACTTTTTTCCTTCGAATCTGAACCCTCCCCTTTAGGTCTCTTGTTTTCTGGGTTCTTTTTTCAGTCTTACCAAGATATTGTTTTTATATATTGATGCAAGGGTTAGTGCCTTGGGTGAAGACAATTGTTCAAAATGTATTTTTATCTGCATTCCATTTCATTGTAAGCGTCAAATATACAGTTAAATATATTGCAAGTAGGGTTAACAAGATTCAAATATGTGGTAGACTTTTTGCCTTTGTGAAGTTTATGTGCTAAAAGACTTTACTGATTTATAACTTGCAGCCTATTTCTTGGAAACTTATCGCCCAGTGAGAAAAGGTGATCTTTTCCCTGTAAGAGGTGGTATGCGTAGTGTGGAGTTTAAGGTAATTGAGACAGACCCTGGGGAATACTATGTTGTTTCTCCATATACTAAAATTTTATGTGAAGGGGAGCCTATAAAGCGGGAGGATGAAGATAGATTAGATGAAATAGGTTATGATGATGTTGGTGGTGTATGGAAGAAAATGGCTTAGATCTGTGAATTGGTAGAACTTCCTCTCAGGCACCCACAACTCTTCAAATCAATTGGTGTGAAACCCCCAAAGGGTATTTTGCTTTATGGGCCACCTGGTTCTAGGAAAACCTTAATTGCTAGGGCAGTTGCAAATGAAACCGGTGCCTTCTTTTTCTATATCAATGAACCTAAAATTATGTCAAAGTTGGCCGGAGAAAGCGAAAGCAATCTCTAGAATTCTTTTGAGGAGGCTGAGAAGAATGCACCTTGCATTATATTTATTGATGAAATTGATTCCATAGCTCCCAAGAGGGAAAAAACCCACAGTGAAGTTGAGAGGAGAATTGTTTCTCAACTTCTTACACTTATGGATGAACTTAAGTCTCGTGCTCATGTTATTGTGATTGGAGTAACTAACCGACCAAATAGTATTGACCTGGCACTCGGAAAGTTTGGAAGGTTTGATAGGGAAATTCACATTGGGGTTCTGGATGAAGTAGGCAGGTTGGAAGTGCTTCATATCCATACGAAGAATATGAAGCTCTTTGATGATGTACGTATTGTAGAACCTAAATTTTTTTTTGTACTTCTAGATCTAATGTCAAGCAGTGCTTGGATTTTGAGAGCATTTATTAATCTTTGTTTTTCTTGGTGAGAGTATCTATTAATCTTTAGGATTCTTGGTACAGGTTGATCTCGAAAGGATTGCTAAGGATACTCGTGGATATGTTGGAGAAGATCTTGTAGCTTTGTGCACTGAGGTTTCACTTCAGTGTATTAGGGAAAAAATGGATGTCATTGACTTAGAAGATGAGACAATAGATGTTGAGATTCTAAATTCAATGGTCGTGACTAATGAGCACTTCCAGATTGCATTGGGCTCTAGCAACCCATCCGCTCTCTGTGAAACTGTGAGTTTTTCCAAACCATGTCTAGACATTCAATTTTTCTCATATCAATTCAGTAGGGATTGTATTTTTAAACTATTGATTTGTTGGGCCCCTAAATTTTAATTTTCTAAGTTTGTTTGTTTCCGATGATTTTAATAATGGTAAATTTTCTTATGAATATTCGGACAACATTGACAGGTTGTTGAAGTTCCAAATGTCACTTGGGAAGATATTGGAGGGTTGGAAAATTTCAAGAGGTATGTTGAGATACATGGTTCACTATATTTGTGCTTTTCTTTTCTTTCAATGCAGAAAATTTTATTTTCAAGGAGATATAAACTAACAAAATTCATTATGAGTTTGGTGTAGACTGTTCAATATCCAATGGAGCATCCTGAGAAATTTGAAAATTTTGGAATGTCTCCTTCAAAAGGAGTGTTATTTTATGGGCCACCGGGTTGTGGAAAGTGTAGACATGGAAAATATACAATTCGATCTAACACACTGGATCCTAATTTACTAACACCATTTCATCTTGAATCATCTCCTTTGCTAGTCATTTAATCGAATAATTTATATTTGATTAAATTCATCACTCTTCATCTCTTAATTAAATAAATCAATTTTATTTAATTAATTTGTAATCCCCCTTTTAATTAAATAAATCATTTTATTTAATTAATCCCTAAAGTCATCTCATTTAAATTAAATAAATCTTTATTTGGTTTAAATCTAACATCATCCTCCTTTAATTAAATAAATCAATCTTTATTTAATTAAATCTAAAATCATTATTCTCTCAACTTTGATTTATTTAAATCCTAAAATCTAAGTCAAATTGTCAAATCACCTAATCCCCCTCTTAATTAATCAAATCCTGATTAATGCCAATCCTAATCACTCAAATCCTCTAGAGAATGCAACTTGCACAATAAATCAATTACTTTGATTTATTTAATTGACTATTTTCTCTCAACAAGGAATAAGGGAGGAATATTCCCTCAATTTTGAATTCAAAATCCAAGTGGATTTGTACATCCAACAAGGCATTCACTCCTCTTACATGTCCTTGTGCATTGAGCCAGGTGACATTTATTTCATGTCTCTTTCCCTCTCACATGTCATTTCCTCAAATTCAAATTCCACCTAATGGCATTTATAGGCACTTTGGCCAAAATGTGCACAACCTTCAACCATTCACATCTTGACAAGTGGCACTTGGCCATTGGATGTTGAATGATCCCACATTGCTCAATTCCACTCTCTCTTCCATTTTGGAAATCTATAAATGAAAGGTTCTTCCTCTCATTCAACATCCACAATCTCATGCAAAGTTACTCTCTCCAGTCCATTTCTCCTCAAGTATTCATCATTTTCATAATTTCATAGCTAAGTTATGCCAAAATATCATCAAGGAGATTCAATCATCCACACATCATCAACATTGCAACGAAGGAGTTGGGAAAGGGCTAATTTCGACACATCAATTGGAACCAATTCCCCCATGGGATCAAGAGTTTGCTTTGTTTAAATAGATTTGATTTAGTTTATTGCATTGTTCTTCATTTTCTTTCTATTTAAGCTTTGTAAATGGATTTCATGGGGAATCCTTGTTTTTATCTTGAATATTGATCTAATAATGTGTTTGTTTGTTGTATTTATGCAGGTATAAAACCAGGGTTCATAGAAAGACATTGCTTGCAAAATCCATTGCCAATGAATGTCAAGCCAATTTCATCAGTGTGAAGCGCCCTGAATTGCTAACAATGTGGTTTGGAGAGAGTGAGGCTAATGTGAGAGAAATTTTTGATAAAGCCATAGGGTCGGCTCCTTGTCCTATTTTTTGATGAGCTTGATTCTATTGCTACGCAGGTGTGTTTCTTTTTTCTATGTAAAATTTTAAGATTGACTATAAATGATTGGGAAATTTGTTTGACCTTTTTGAAGTAGGCTCTAACTTGTGATGCATAGTTGGTTTGCATGTTTTTAGCATGGAAGTAGTGTTGGGGATGTTGGTGGTGTTGCAGACAGAGTCCTTAATCAACTGTTGATGGAGATGGATGGTGTGACAGCCAAGAACATAGTTTTTAGTATTGGTGCTACAAACAAGCTTGATATCATCGATCCTGCATTGTTAAGGCCTAGCCAACTTGACCAGCTGATTTATATTCCATTACCTGATGAGTCCTCACATTATCAAATCTTCAAATCTTGCTTGAGAAAGTCACCCGTATCAAAGGATGTAGACCTAATGGCACTGGCCCGTTATACCCAAGGATTCAGTGGAGCCGATATCACTGAGATTTTTTAGAGGGCTTGAAAGTATGCTATTAGAGAAAATATTGAGAAGGTGAGTTTCAATTGTGCCATCTTTTTCAAACTGGATATGTTTATGAATTTCTAATGGTTTTTATTTTGACTATTATGTTACTAATTTTTAGGTTAGATCAGTAGTTTACCTATTGAACTTACCTCAACTTGTAGCTTGTTATTTCAATTCATCGTACTAGCATGCGTTTCAATTTTACCATAACCTCTCCCCCCACACTTTCAGGATATTGAACCTAAACCAAAAAGAGCCAAGAATCCTAAGGCAATGGATGAGGATGATAGTGATGAGGTAGCTGAAATAAAAGTTTCTCATTTTGAGGAGTCTATGAAATAGGCCCAAAGAAGTGTCAGTGATGCTGATATTTAGAAGTATCAAGCCTTTGCACAAACACTACAACAATCTCGAGGCTTTGGTTCTAAGTTTTGATTTCCAGATAGACCTATCGATACTATTGTTGGGGCCTCAGATGTATTTGCTACAACAGATAATAAAGATGACAATGACCTATACAATTAGGAAACTTTGTGCACAAATGTCATCCTAATGAAGAGACAAATGTGTCTGTTCTAGTAGGTACCTTACGTTGACAACTAGCCAAAGCTATTAAATTTGGCTCTGCTTTGCTTGTATGAGTTTAATATTCATATGTTCTAAACTTTATTTAATTTAGCAGCCCTTTAGTAGTGGACTAAATACTCTTTAGTAACTTGTAAGTTTTTAGAGAAAAAACAACTTTATGGCAAAGAAAGTTACTCAACTATGGAAACCTTCATTCAACTAGTAGATAATGCTATGGAAACTTTGCTTTTTCTTTATGCTGTTATAAAATATGTTTTACAAAAATAAACTTTGCAACAAAGAAATCCTTGTTCAGCTGTGGTAGGTATGCTATAGAAAATTATTATTCTAAAGCCTTGTTCAACTGGTAGGTGTGCTATTTTTCTTTACCTTGTGAGGAATATTTTTTCACTAAATCATTTATTCAACAAAACCTTGTTGAACTTATGTTTATATGCTATGGAATTCTGCTTTATACTAACCTTGTTAGGATATGGTTTACAATAAAATTTCAATTTATGTTGTAACATTTATTAACATTACTATATGCATGTGTCCACTACACTTGTGATTCAAACTATGACAGCCAAAATTACCTATATTTACTGCAGAAGGTTCACATCTCCTAAAGCATCCTTCTCAATCCACCTGCCCTTGTTTTGTTCAATTTTCTTTCCTGGCCTATATCAACCACTTGGAAGAAAGAAAAGTGTTAGCAATAGATTAAATTGGAAAATTACATACAATTGGTGCTAGAAATAATTTTATTTCTTCTAAATTTCCCCAATATACAATTTATATGTTTTGATGAGTGCAAAATGTCAGCTTGCACAGACAATAAATAAACATATTAAACTATACATTGGGAATTTAATTTCCAATTTAACCTATCGCTAACACTAGTATATATATCAGCAATCATATGTGTCATTTTTCCATTCTACTGGAACTGTGAAGCAATGAACGTTCAATCTGTTGGATCAATTCATTTGTTCCAATCAGGAATCAGGAGAAAGCTAACTCATAAACAAAAAGCACCTATGTATGTAACATGAGATAAAATGGCATTTCATTTTCCTCATCTAATTCAACCAAATAAATGCTTGCACTATTTACAGTGTTGGAAAATACAATGTCTCCATATAAGGTATTAAGAAACAAGCAACCCAAATAGTGTTGTAAAACCCTCTGCAACAGATAGGAGACAGTGTGTTTTCCAGCTATGCAAATAATGAGAGCAATTCATTTGATCCAATCAGGAGAAAGCTAACTCATAAACAAAAAGCACCTATTTATGTAACATGATATCAAAATGGCATTTCATTTTCCTCATCTGATTCGACCAAATAAATGCTCACATTATTTGCATAGTTGGAAAACACACTATCTCGATATAAGGTGTTAAGAAACAAGCAACCCATATAGTGTTGTAAAACCCTTTGTGACAGAGAGCAGACAGTGTGTTTCCCAACTGTGCAAATAATGCGAGCAATTAATTTATTCCAATCAAGAGAATGCTAACTCATAAACAAAAAGCACCTAAGTATGTAACATGATACAAAAATGGCATTTCATTTTCCTCATCTGATTCGACCAAATAAATGCTCACATTATTTGCAGTTTTAAAAAACACATTGTATCAATATAAGTTGTTAAGAAACAAGCAACCCATATAGTGTTGTAAAACCCTCTACAATAGAGAGGAGATAGTGTGTTTCCCAACTATGCAAATAATGTGAGCAATTCATTTGTTCCAATCAGGAGAAAGCTAACTCATAAACAAAAAGCACCTAAGTATGTAACATGAGATAAAAATGGCATTTCATTTTCCTCATCTGATTCGACCAAATAAATGCTCACATTATTTGCAGTGTTGGAAGACACGTTGTCTCCATATAAGGTGTTAAGAAACAAGCAACCCATATAGTGTTGTAAAACCCTCTGCAACTTAGATGAGACAGTGTGTTTTCCAACTGTGCAATCATCTGATTCGACCAAATAAATGCTCACATTATTTGCAGTGTTGAAAAACACACTGATTCCATCCTTGACCGCAAGTCCCTCCCCAGCCAGCAAACTGAAAAATCAAAATGTGGAAAATGCCTATGCACCGCATCAAGCAATGCGTTTGAGGGGTTTCTAGTGGTTCAGCTGCCTGCAACTCCATTTTCCTTGCCCGAGCATCCCTCCCACCCACCAAACTCGAGAAATTAAAAATGTGGAAAATGGCAATGTTAGGTGCATTTTGTCTAGCTTTTTGACTTTAGACAAAAAAACACCTATGTACGTAACATGACATCAAAAATGGCATTTCACTTTCCTCATATAATTTGACCAAATAAATGGTCATATTGTTTGCAGACTTGAAAAACACTCTGTCTCCATATATAGTGTTGTAAAACCCTCTACAATTGAGAGGAGATAGTGTGTTTTCCAACTATGCAAATAATGCAAGCAATTTAATTGTTCCAATTAGGACAAAGCTAACTCATAAACAAAAATCACCTATGTATGTAACATGGCATCAAAATCACATTTTCATTTTCCTCGTCTGATTCAACCAAATAAGTGCTCACATTATTTGCAGTAATGGAAAACAGACTGTGTCGATATAAGGTGTTAAGAAACAAGCAACCCATATAGTGTTGTAAGACCCTCTACAATTGAGAGGAGACAGTGTGTTTTCCAACTCCACAAATAATGTAAGCAATTTATTTGTTCCAATCAGATAAAGAAATCGAAATGACATTTGGACGGTAGCAAAGAGTTGTTAAAAAACGCATGAAAAACATACATGACAACATACCTGGAAACATACATAACATGACAAGACATCATAGTGCAGGGCCCACCAGACCGGCGATCAGCGCAAAAATGGTAGACGGGACTAAACATCCGGGCGATGGTCAGGTAGGAGTTAATGGCGTTGTCAGGTGGGTTTTCTTGCCTATTCCTAGGCGAAAAAGTGGGTGGGTTAGCTTTGTCGACAACTTTATTTTGTCTGGTGCAGGAAAAGTGGAAGGGAATGACGTGGGCCTTTTCTGTTTCGAGAAAGAAAGGTGAAAATACTATTTTTTTCATGCTATTGGGCCTTTTTTGTTTCAAGAAAGAAAGGTGAAAATACAATTTTTTAGCAACAAATAGTTGTTCCTTTCTTCAGTGTTCATGGCAGAATGGAAAAATGGCACATACACAGAGCAGATATACATACCTTAGGGAGCTTCGAACACCTGCAACTCTTCCCATTGCTATCCACCAAAACGTCGATGTCCAAAAATGGAGAAAATGGAAGCTTGTCTAGGCTTTTTGATATTTGCAAATAATGGTTTTGAATGCCACATTTTAGGCTTTTTGTCCATGTTGAAAAATTATTTTGAAAACCCGCCAACGCTAACACATTTTCCCGGTGACGGTTGCAGGTATTGGGCCTTTTCTGTTTTGAGAAAGAAAGGTGAAAATACTATTTATTTCCAGTCTGCACATTGAAAGGGAAAGCTAAAGGTTTCAATGCACGTGGACAAGTTGGAGGAGAAAATAGACCAAATTGAGGTGACAGGTACTATCCAGTAGTGCTGCAGAAGGTTTTACAACACTATTTGGGTTGCTTCTTTCTTAAAACCAAGGGTTTTCCAACATTAATTCTTGCAAAATAGAATGAAGTAAAGGCAAGCTTCAAAACACATTGTGTTTTCCAACATGCACTACACAATGTGCACACCTAGATATACTAGTTTAAAAACCAGAAAGGGCTTGGGTATGTTGTGATGTGGAAGTTTGAAAAATGCAATGTGTTATGAAGCATGCAATTTTTTATATACTTGAAACTTAAACACAACAATGGAAGGTGTGATTTGGAAGACTTTCATACTGTTTTGTAACATTCCATCTTGCAAAATCATGGGTGTTAAGAAGCAAGCAACCCAGCATGAGACGACCCTTTACATTTAAATAGGGAGATTCAAATAACTGAAACCCAACACTGTGTTTCCCATTTAGAATTATTTTGTGCACTTTTTTTTTCAATGGTGCAAAATTTAAACACAACAATGGAATGTGTGATTTTGAAGACATTCACACTGTTTTGTAACATTCCATGTTGCAAAACTGTGGGTGTTAGGAAGCAAGCAACCCAACATGAGGCAACCCTTTACATTTAAACAAGGAAATTCAAATAACTGAAACCCAACACTGTGTTTCCCATTCACAATTATTTTGTGCAGTTTTTTTTCAATCGACTAAAATTTAAACACAACAATGGAATGTGTGATTTGGAAGACATTCAAGAAACTGAAATACTCCACATTGTGTTTCCCGAATTTCAAATTAAAAGATCTTGTTAAACCCTTTGCTTGCACTAGAATTACCCCTCACCTCAATTTGGTCGATATTCTCCTCCAGGTCGTCCACGTACACTCAGACCTTCAGCTATCCATTTACATTTAAACAAGGAGATTCAAATAACTGAAACCTAGCACTGTGTTTCCCATTCAGATTTATTTTGTGTAGTTTTTTATTCAATCAACTGAAATTTAAACACAACAATGGAATGTGTGATTTGGAAGACATTCATACTATTTTGTAACATTCCATGTTGCAAAACCCTGGGTGTTAAGAAGCAAGCAATCCAGCATGAGATGACCCTTTACATTTAAACAAGGAGGTTGAAATAACTGAAACTCAACACTATGTTTCCCATTTAGACTTATTTTGTGCACTTTTTTTTTTCAATGGTTCGAAATTTAAACACAACAATCGAATGTGTGATTTGGAAGACATTCGTACTATCTTTACAACATTGCATGTTGAAAAATCGTAGGTGTTAAGAATCAAGCAACCCACCATGAGACAACCCTTTACAATTAAACAAGGACATTCAAATAACTGAAACCCAACATTGGGTTTTCCAAATATTAATTATTTTGTGCAATTTATTTTCAATCATGTGAAATTTAAATGCAAATTTTTCCCAAATTAAAAGTCCTTAGAAATTTTGAAAGGGATTTTGAATACATTGAGACTGTCTATATTACAAAATCTCTTCAAGATATTATTTTTGTTTACTAAGAATGCATGTTGGAAAACCCTAGGTGTTAAGAAACAAGCAATGCATATATTATTCTAAAATCCTCTGCAAGTGAGAAGAGATAGTGTGTTTTCCAACACTGCAAATAATGCAAGCATTTTATTTGTTCCAATCGGATAGAGAAATCGAAATGACATTTGGACTGTATCAAAGAGTTGTTCCACAATTTGAAAGTGGACTGTATTACATTCTTGGAGTAATGAAATAAAACTCTTCATAATGAACTAACTGAATTGGGAAAGTGTGTTTTCCAACACTGCAAACCATCTATAACAACATTGTGCCTTGCAAGTATCATAATACCTACTTTTTTCCAATTTAATTACATTCTTGGCACCTCGTTTTGCTATTTGCAAATAATGGTTTTCAATGACATGTTTTGGGCTTTTTGTCCATCCACATCAAACAATTATTTTGAAAACCCATCAGTGTTGAAACGTTATCCCAGCGACGGGGTAGGAAACAACAGACGAGATGAGACATCCAACCGTCAAGTCTTTCCTTTTGTCTGGCCACCTTTTCCATCACGAGTTCCTTCCATCCGGCCACCTTTTCCGTCGCGGCTCTTTTGTCCATTTGGTATGGGGGGCGATATAACATATATAATATGTTATATGCATTGGTGAATTCTGTCCAAGAGTTTGCTTTCTCTGTAGGCTCAAATGAAATACAAAGAGTATCATTACATTCCTACTATCAAAATCCCAAAAGGTTCTCCACACAATCACAAAACATACCAAATTGAGTTCAAGGGTGAGTAACCAATTGGGTTGTTACTTCTAAAGGCCCTTACAAAACTCACAGTTTTAAGAAACGCTGTGTTTTCCAAAATGACAGTATATAAAATGGCCGCAAAGATGGGATGTCATCTGGGCTTTTTTCTATTTGCAAATTATTATTTCGAATGCCACATTTTCTACTTTTTTCTCCATTCCAAATAACAATGTGAACTATGGCGAACATAGGACAGTGTGTTTTCCAACACAACAAAGAATCTATCACACTGTGCCTTGCAGGTTTCATAATACCTATATTGTTTTCCAATTTCATTACATTCCTACTATCAAAATCACAAACCATTCTCCACACAATCACAAAACATACCAAACTAAGGTCAAGAGTGAGTAACCAATTAGGTAGTTACTTTTAAAGGGTTTTACAATAGTCTGAGTTTTAGGAGACAGTGTGTTTTCCAAAACAACGGTGTATAAAATGGCGGCAAAAATGGGATGTCATGTGGGATTTTTGCTATTTTTAAATTATGATTTTGAATGCCACATTTTGCGTTTTTTTATCGATTTTGAATAACAATGTGAACAATGGAAACATTTTGGGTTTTACGTGATTTTCAAGATATAGCATTTCATTGCAGAACCCATAGATTATGCTTTCTATAAACATTATTCAGTAATTTCACTCATATTTCTATAATGGGTTGTTGCTTATTTCATTCGAAAATGGAAAATTTCAAAAACCAGCATACGGGGAGGAAATGAAACAAAAATTTAAAAACCCTCAACACAAAAAAACATTATCAAACTTGCATTTCAACTAAATCCTAGACAAAATTTACCTATGCAATCGAAAAATGCATGAAAAACATACATAAGAACATACATGGATACATACATAACATGACGAGATGTCATAGTGCAGGGCCCGCCAGACGCCTGAAACAGTGGGTTTTACAATAGTCCTAGTTTTAGGAGACAGTGTGTTCTCCAAAACAACAGTGTATAAAATGGCGGCAAAAATGGGATGTCATGTGGGCTTTTTGCTATTTTTGAATTATGATTTTGAATGCCACATTTTGTGTTTTTTTATCAATTTTGAATAACAATGTGAACAATGGAAACATTTTGGGTTTTACGTGATTTTCAAAATATAGCATTTCATTGTAGAACCCATAGATTATGCTTTCTATAAACATTATTCAGTAATTTCACTCATATTTCTACAATGGGTTGTTGCATATTTCATTCGAAAATGGAAAAATTCAAAAACCAGCATACGGGGAGGAAACAAAACAAAAATTTAAAAACCCTCGACACAAAAAAACATTATCAGACCTGCATTTCAACTAACTCCTAGAAAAAATTCACCTATGCACATTAAAAAATGCATGAAAAACATACATAAGAACATACATGGATACATACATAACATGATGAGGCGTCGTAGTGCAGGGCCTATCAGACGCCTGAAATAGTGGGTTTTACAATAGTCCTAGTTTTAGGAGACAAAATGTTTTCCAAAACAACAGTGTATAAAATGGTGTCAAAAATGGGATGTCATGTGGGATTTTTTCTATTTCCGAATTATGATTTTGAATGCCACGTTTTGCGCTTTTTTATCCATTCTGAATAACAATGTGAACAATGGCGACATTCTGGGTTTTACGTGATTTTCAAAATATAGCCTTTCATTGTAGAACCCATAGATTCTGCTTTCTATAAACATTATTTAGTAATCTCACTCATATTTCTATAATGGGTTGTCACTTATTTCATTCGAAAATGGAAAAATTTGAAAACCAGTATATGGGGAGGAAACGAAACAAAAATTTAAAAACTCTTGACACAAAAAAACATTATCAAACCTACATTTCAACTAACTCCCAGACAAAATTCACCTATGCACATCGAAAAACGCATGAAAAACATACATAAGAACATACATGGATACATACATAACATGACGAGACGTCGTAGTGTGGGGCCCACCAAATGCCTGAAACAATGGGTTTTACAATAGTCCTCGTTTTAGGAGACAGTGTGTTTTCCAAAACAATAGTGTATAAAATGGCGGCAAAAATGGGATGTCATGTGGGCTTTTTGCTATTTCTGAATTATGATTTCAAATGCTACGTTTTGTGCTTTTTTATCCATTTTGAATAACAATGTGAACAATGGCGACATTCTGGGTTTTACGTGATTTTCAAAATATAGCATTTCATTGCAAAACCCACAATTTTTGCTTTCTATAAACATTATTCAGTAATTTCACTCATATTTCTACAATGGGTTGTCGCTTATTTCATTCGAAAATGAAAAAATTTGAAAACTAGCATACGGGGAGGAAA
Organism: Sequoiadendron giganteum; assembly: GCA_007115665.2. Lineage (NCBI taxonomy): Eukaryota > Viridiplantae > Streptophyta > Pinopsida > Cupressales > Cupressaceae > Sequoiadendron > Sequoiadendron giganteum. The sequence goes on along the minus strand of CM021102.1, from coordinate 185,302,635 downwards.
TGAAACAAAAATTTAAGAACCCTCAACACAAAAAAACATTATCAGACCTGCATTTCAAGTAACTCCTAGACAAAATTCACCTATGCACATCAAAAAATGCATGAAAAACATACATAAGAACATATATAACATGATGAGATGTCTAGTGTGGGGCCCGCTAGATGCTTGAAACAGTGGGTTTTACAATAGTCCTTGTTTTAGGAGACAGCACTTGTGTTTTCCAAAACAACAGTGTATAAAGTCGCGGCAAAAATGGGATGTCATGTGGACTTTTCGCTATTTCCGAATTATGATTTTGAATGCCAAGTTTTGTGCTTTTTTATCCATTCTGAATAACAGTGTGAACAATGGCAACATTCTAGGTTTTATGTGATTTTCAAAATATAGCATTTCATTGCAGAACCCACAGATTCTGCTTTCTATAAACATTATTCAGTAATTTCACTCATATTTCTACAATAGGTTGTTGCTTATTTCATTCGGAAATGGCAAAATTCGAAAACTAGCATACGGGGAGGAAATGAAACAAAAATTTAAAAACCCTCAACACAAAAAAACATTATCAAACCTGCATTTCAACTAAATAGTTTCCCAACGAAAACCCTGCAAAATTCAAAATAAGAATGTGAACAATGGCGACATGTTGGGATTTATGTGATTTTCACAATAGTTTGTGGTTTCTATAAACCTTATTCACTTATTTTTATTTTCATGATGCTTTGTGGTCTCTGTAAACCTTATTCAGTTATTTCACTCATATTTCCATGATGGGTTGTCATCTATTTCATTCGGCAACCCCAAATTTTTAAAACCAGCTAATGAGAGGAGACGAAATTAAAAAACCCTCAACAAAAAATCACAAAACAAAAACCCCGAAACAAATGGTCGTTCCTTTCTTCAGTGTTCATGGCAGAATGGAAAAATGGCACATACACAGAGCGGATATACATACCTTAAGGAGCTTCGCATGCCTGCCACTCTTGCCCTTGCTATCCACCAAAATGTCGCTATCCAAAAATGGAGAAAATGGGACCTCGTCTAGGCTTTTTGATATTTGCTAATAATGGTTTTGAATGCCATGTTTTTGGATTTTTGTCCAACCACGCCGAACAATTATTTTGAAAACCCACCGGCACTGACACGATTTCCCAGCGACTGGATGAGACATTCGATCGTCAAGTCTTTCCTTCCGTTCGGCAACCTTTTCCGTCGCAGGTCCCACCTCTTTTGTCGCAGCTCTTTTCTCTATGCGGTATGGGGGCCATATCCTATGTTATATACATAGGTGAATTTTGTCTAGGAGTTAGCTTGCTCCAATTATTCATATTATAGAATTTTCATTAGCATGTTATTAAGACAAAATCCCCATTTGTGAGTCAAACTTGAGTTGATTGTTATCCTACAACTACCTATCCACATTTCAAGCTACAACAAAGCAACAACTATATATATAATTTGAAACTATTTCAAACCATTTTTAATCAAGTTGTGTAGCATCATCCTTCTCATCGCTTTTAGAAGACATATAATAATAGAAAATGACCATCAATACCTAGACAAGGTGCAACCCCAATGTCAAATTTGAGAAACTCAATTCCCTATTTAGGTTGATGCTTCCATAATTCATCATTTGTCCCAATTTTGAGATGACAAAGGAAATTCAAAGAGTAGCCATGATAGGATTGAAAACCAACCAAAAACCTCTACCTAGATGAAACGCAACACATATAAAAACATAATCAAGAATAGACCTAAGATAGACTGATGTCATCTAGGTATGACTAAAGACTCAATGTAACACTTGTGATCATCTCTTTTGATTCCCTAGCTTCCAAAAACATAACTAAAAACATTGAGGAAATGCATGTGTTGATTATGGATCTGTGTATTGTAGTGAGGAAGAGATATCCCAGCATCACTTGAATCACATGAATCATAATTTGAGCACTAATCTTGAAAACCTTCCTCGGATTAAAATAAGGGATTTCTCCCCAAAAATAAATCCATCTCTTCTTTATTATTAGCCTGACTATAGTACCTATATTCTCAAATCTTGAGAAAATGGGTAAGTGCATGGAAATGATGGACAAAAGTGGATCAAAAGTTGCCACTTTTTAATGAAATTAGCTAAACCTAAACTTTGATGAGTAATTTGAGATGCATGCACTCAAAATTTGAAAATAGAATAAGAACAATAATTGTAGTACTCTGAATCCAATTTCTAAAATACTAAACTTTTTTTTTAAAATGGTTAAGATTAAAAGGATCAAATCTTGTGCACACACAAAAGTGCCCATTTTCTTACTAAAATATAACATAGTGTTCAATGTGTGCCCCCCCTTTTTGTGTTGCATTCAGTAGTTTTCAAAACTACTTGGTAGAAATATAGTTAAGAGTAAGTGGTAAAAGTTCTGTATTTTTTAATATTTTTATTGAATAATTATTTTATGATTTTTCAAAGTGGATGCATTCTAAAAATTGCATCACTAAGTGTATGTGTCACATAACTTACACAAAAATATTTGAAAATGCATTTTTTCAAATGTGTATAGAATGAAGTGTAGAACAACCCTATATAATTAAAAAAAATGATAAGAAAAACAAAAGTTATAAAGAAAAATCAATACATGTATCATAGAAATATAAAAACACTCGTACAAGAAAATAAAAATAAATATGCTAATGTAGTCTAGATAGAAAAAAATTATATTATTAGAAAGATAAGAAGACATGCAACATTTTAGTGGTGTAATTTTGCTAAATATTATAATAAAATGATTAAATCTGATGACATTGAAGTTAAAAAAAAATCATAGTAGTAGAAAGAGATACTACTCGAATGGCGCTCTGGACCTACGTGGACCTGGTTGCCCGCGGCCCTTAGGGCTTGTCTGCATGTTCTCGTCGCTCTCTGCATGTGCTCGAGTTGCGTGGAGTCTGTTTCCTGGCCGGTTTTGACGTGTGGGGTGGGTCTTTTGCTGTGATCATGGGGAGGATTGTGTCTGGTCTTAAACTTTCTTTGGTGTTGTTTCCTTTTGGGTTTTGCTGGCAGCCTGCGTGGGCTGAGTTTGAAAGCTTTTACCTAATATTTTTGTTACTTGGGGCGCCTATGTTTTTGGGTGTTGTCGGCTTCTGTGTGCTAGCCTGGATTTGGCCACAGAGTGGGGTGCCCCCTGATCCCAAGTGCGTAGGTTCTCTTGGTCGTGTGGGAGTGTTTGGGTTGCGAGCTTTCTTATCTCCTCCTAGGCTCTATACTGTGTGGGTGCCTTTTGACATTTAGTCTTTGGTTGATGGGTGGGGAGTTGGGGGTGTTTGTTGTGAGATGTGTGATTGCCCTGGTCTAGGGCTCTAAATATTTTGGGGTTTGGAGGCAGTATTATGGCAGTGAATATTATTTTGGATGGAGCGACCAAGGATGAAACTATGGCGGAAGCGAGGGACGAGATTCCTTCTCAGTTATCTCCTAGTGTGGGTGTGTCCCGATATGGCGTAGTTAAACGACAGAAGGTCAATGGTTGCTTAGAGAGGGCTCAAGTTCGCCTCATGGTGGTGATCCAAATAGAGGCTGTTGTGGATGATCTAGATTATTACAGCATGCATGTATTGATATGCAAGTGTATGGGGATGAGGGTATCGTATCCTTTCCTTGATCCCTGGATTTGTAAAACTTGGAATCCTGAAGGTGATTTTGTTATCCTGTTGGTAGCAAAAAAATTATTCTTGGTAGATTTTTCATGTGTTGCAGACCTAAACAAGTCTTTCAAAAGAGGCACTTATTTCTATAATCAAGTGGGACTATTCATTAAGCTGTGTGGTAAACCCATAATAGTGGGTTACAATTTTTTCCATGAAGAAAAATTAGAAATTCCCATCAAAAAATTTAAAATGGCTTACCCCTTCTAATGAAGGGGGTTCTAATGAACCCGTCCCGCCCCTTCTAATCAACCCCCACACCCCTTCTAATGAACCCCCACTTGCACCATATAGCGGGGTTCTATTGAACCCCACTTTTTCACCTCCCCCTCCACCATTTCAAAATTTATGCATTGTTTTTACTATCGAAGCCTGAGAAGGAGGTGCAAATGGATTCGACTTGATAAACCAAGGTGGATAATTATAGTGATCAAAGCGTTCTTTCCAACAACTATAAATTTAATATATATTTTTTTTATTTATTTTTATTTTTTAGTTTTACTAAACATAGGTTTTTCATCAAACATCAAGTTTGGTGAAAAATCATTGTGGAAAAATAGTAAATTTGAGAAAAAAAAATTGAAAAATATATACGCACTAGGTATTGATGTCCTTGTTCCAACAAAAAAATAAAAATTGTATTTCAATACATACCAAAAAAGTTATGTGAGCCGAAATGCACCTATGTCTAAATTGTAATTGGGTTGACTTCAAAACTTAATTAAAAAAAAAAAATTCAATAAAACATTATGAAACAAAATGAAAGCACTAGATACTAGTGTTACCAACCTAAATTCAAAAGAATCGGGATTTCATCCTTTCTAGAAAAAAAGTTATGTGATCCAAAGTACACGCCACTTTTTAAAAATGGTGTTTACTATTAAAAACTAGTTATCAAAGGAGACACCAAAAAAATTGTAATTTTATTTCAATTTTAAAAAAAAAATACATTTAAAATCTACAAAAAAAATCTCACAGAACACTAGTTTACATATTTTTCAAATTCCTAATAGTTTACCTACTATAGGTGTTAGAAAGTGAAGTTTTTTCTGAAAATCTTGATTTCAATGTCAAGTTTGGCCAAAAAGTGTAACCCATTATTGTGGGATGACCCCGTGGCATGTTGGCTTTAATTCCATTGAAGAATTGCCAACCAAGGTCCCGGTTTTGGTTCACGTCCCTTGTCTCCCTCTTGAATGTTGGCGAAGAGATATTTTATATTCAATTGCTATGTTGCTGGGATATCCGATTAGTCCTTCTCAACAAACTCTAGATAAGAGAATTTTCTCCTATGCTCATGTTTGTGTCGAAATTGATTTGAGTCAGCCTTTGCCAAATTCGGTTGACTTGACTGTGGGGGCTAACTCATGGAATCATCCGATAGATTATGAGACACTTTCGTTTAGGTGTTGGATATGTTGTGAGTATGGTCATCTCTAACGAATATGTCTACGTTCTTTTGGTACTGGTAGTTTAGGTAATGGGATGAGTTCATCAAACCCACGATCGAAGAAGGGAAAAGCACCCATGCAAGGGGCAGTTCCAGATAAGGATGGGTTTGTACAAGCTCATTTTCAAAACAAAAGTCGAGGCCAGAAGAGGACATTACAAGACCATCAAGAGGAGGAGATATTTAATAGGTTTGATGCACTGGATGATTTAGTTTATGAGGAGGGGATCTCTCCTGATATGCTTGTTGAGGCTATCTCTCCTGATAGACATTGGTTGAATCTAGGTCGGTGAAGACATTGGATACCCACTTTTTTGACCCTTCTCAATGATCATTTTATCTTGGAATGTAAGGGGTATGAATAGTATCCCTAGACAAAAGGCTATTCGAGATTTGGTTTGGGCTCATTCTTCGGATTTGGTTTTCCTTCAGGAGACGAAGTTAGTTGTGGATGGTATGATGAAGTGTGCATTGATGATTTGGAACAGAGGGCGATGCTAGTGCATGGGAGCACAGGGGAGCTCGGGGGGTCTTGCTTGCTTTTGGGATCCTCAATGGATTTCTCTTGTCTAGTGGTACTCTAGTAGATTTTCCATTTCTCTAGTTGCAATTAGTTTGGAGACGAGGGAAAGATTTTTTCTTTCCAACATCTATGTTCTGACACACGCCCCGGGTAAGGTTCTCTTATGGTCTCACATCAATTTTCTGATATCTTTGGATCCTTTTCTTCCCTGGATTATGGCAAGTGATTTCAATGCAATTTTGTCCTTGGAGGAGAAAAGAGGGGGTGTTGCTCATTTGGATCCCTCTTTCGATCTTCTTAGGAATAATGTGGCTCAACTTAGGCTTGTGGATATCAAACCCTTGAATGGTATATTCATTTGCAACAATAGGAGGCTTGGAGATGAGGTTGTTTCTAAAAGGCTTGACCATTTTCTTATTTCCAATTTTTGGATTGGGGAAAGGTGGTTATCAAGTTTGGAAATCCTAGATTGGAGGGGCTCGGATCATTGGCTGATCAAGTTCTCTCCCTGTCTAACCAGTGGCCCCAGAAAGTAGACATTCAAATTTTAGCTGATGTGGCTAAGGGAGGAGTGTCTTATGGATTTGGTTTCTAGATGGTGGGTTGAAGGGTGACCTGCTTTTGGTACAACTATTTACTCCTTTGTGAAGAGGCTTCAATATGTAAAGTATAGGTTGAAGCAATGGAATAAGTACCAGTTTGGTAATGTGTTTCAAAAGAAGAGGATTGTGCAAGAGTGTATGGATTCTATTACTTGGCAGATTTGGGATCAGCTTCTTGATATGAATTTGTGGAATATGGAGGACAATGCGATTAAAGATCTCGAGGAATGGGAGCTCTTAGAGGAATTTTTTTGGAAATAGAAAGGTTGTGTTGACTGGCTATAGGAAGGGGATAGGAATACGACTTTCTTCCATAACTCAGTGAAGTCTTGAAGATAAGGTAATATCATTTCTTCTTTGTGCTCTTTGGAGGATTCTTTTCTCTCATCTTCTTCTAAGATCTCGAATGAGGTCGTCCATTTCTTTTTTGCTCTCTTTTCTGATGATACTCTGCATGCTTATGGGGGAGAAGCTTCTATTTTGGCTTGTATTCCTCCTTTGGTGTCTATGGATATGAATGCCTCTCTTCTCAATTCTGTCTCCTTGGAGGAGTTGGAGGGTGTGGTGTTTCAATTGAAAAAGGGGAAGGCTCTTGGTCCTAATGGGTTTTCGGTTGAGTTCTTTCAAGATTTTTGGGAAGAGATTAAGTTTGATCTTTTGGAGGTTGTTCAGGAGTCTTTAAGGAATAAGCAAATGTTGCATGCTATGAATGCCATGTTTATTGCTCTTATCCCTAAATGTGAGAGAGAATATTCATTGGATCTCTTTCAACCAATTTCCTTGTGCAATGTGGTGTATAAAATTATTACAAAGCTAATTACGGAGCGTTTGAAACCTTGGCTAGACAAGTTGATTTCGGAGGAACAAGGGTGTTTTGTAGCAGGTAGACATATTTTGGATGGGGTGGTTATTGCAGCTGAGACTATTCATTCCATGGATTCCTCCAGAGAAAAGGCTATGTTTATAAAGTTACACATAGCCAAAGCTTATGAAAAAGTCAAGTGGTATTTTTTGCTCAAAATTCTTAGAGCCTTTGGGTTTAGTAGCGAGTGGATTGATTGGGTCAGGAGCTATGTGATGACTTCCTCCTTTTATCTCCTTATAAATGGGGAGTCATCTAATTTGTTTAGTGCTTCTAGAGGCCTTAGGCAGGGGGGTCCCTTATCCCCATACTTATTCATTTTGATGGTTGAGGGCTTGGGGAGGTTCATTAAAGCCCGTGTTATGAGTGGAATCATCCAGGGTTGGAAATGGAATAACTATTTGTCATCCCAATCTCACCTGCAATTTGTGGATGATACTGCGTTATTGGGTGCGGCCAAGGTGGCTAAAGTGGTTTCTTTCAGATAGACTTTGGATTGTTATTTGGTTGCATCTGGTCAAATTATTAATGAAAGTAAGTCTTTCATTTATTTCTTTAATACCCCCATGCCTATTCAACAGTGTATTGCCAGGATTTTAAGGTTCCAGGTGGGGAAGCTTCCTTTCTTCTATCTTGGTATCCCTTTGGCAGTGCACCCACTTCCCAGGTGCTTTTGGCAAGATGTGATTGATAAGTTTTGCAGATTGGTTGGACACTAGACTTGTAGATGGTTGTCTATGACTAGTAGAGTTACTTTATTGAAATCAGTGGTTCAGGCCCCCCCATTATACAGGTGTTTTGTGTTGACTGCTCCCTCAAGTTTCATCAAAGATTTTGAGGGCCTTTGTAGACAATTTCTTTGGTCAGGTAATCTCCTTTCAAGGAAGTGGAGTTTGATTAAGTGGTAAGTGGTGTGTCGGCCAAGGTAGGAGGGTGGACTGGGTTGTGTAGAGTGGACTGGAATGGGAAAGCTTTGGCAGCAAAACTATATTGGATATGGTGCTCACATCAGCATCAATTTTAGGCCAGGATCCTTACCTCAAGTACCTTGGGGAGGTGGAGGGCACTAAGGTTCCCTAATTTACCCTCATTGGGAAAGTTTATATGATCTGGGATACCCTCAAGAGAGGGGCTCAGTTGATTAAGAAAGGACTTTTTTGGATTTGCAATAGTGGCTTGGATGCACTCTTTTGGTATGATTCTTGGGATGGATTTCCACCTATCCTTTCCTCACATTCTCACTTGGGAGATCTTTGTAGAATTTTTTTCAGGCCAATTGGAGTAGAGTGATGGACTTCAAAGTTCCCCAAGCTTTGGGGAAAACTATAGTCTTCTAATTTGATTATATGGCACATTTGGTTGGAACGCAACCATTGGATCTTTCAGGATCACTTATTCTTATGTAGGACTTCAAAGTGATACTACAGTTATCTATAACCTAGGGATTTTTGTTGGTAGCACTGGAAGACATAAGAATGATTGAATCAGGGGTTCCAAAGGGAAGGTATTCAGGGGAGGTCATTAGGTGCCCCCTCCTCTTGGAGTCTCGAAAATTAACACGGATGGCTTTGCTCGGGGTAATCCTGGGCATGTTGGGATCGGTGGTGTGGGAAAAGATAGCTCTAGGGTGGTTGTGTTATTATTTTCTAAGTACAAGGGGCAGCATTCTAATAATCTTATGGAGGCTCTTGCTATTTTGTTTGCTTTGAAGAGGGCTTATGCCCTTGGCTAGAAAAGGATCATTTGTGAGTCAGATTCTCAGGTTGTGATTGATTTGATAAATAGACAATAGTTTGATGAGGTTAGTTGGAAGCTTGTGTCGATTGCTAAGAAAATAACCAATATTGGAGATATTCTTGACTCTATCACCTTTTCTCATATCCCTAGGGAATGGAATAAGCTAGTTGATAGTTTGGCCAAATAGGCTTCTGAGAAGAATGGGACGTGGTTGGTGGAAGACTGGGATAGTTTACCTGGGGACATTGCTCAAAAGTTGGAGGATTTGGTTTCTAAGATGTTGCATGAATACTTCTTGATCTCTTGTTTGGTGTTTCTGGAACATTTGGGGTTTTCTAATTGTTTTCTATCTTGTACTATTTACTTGGATTAATGAAGCTTTTACCCTCTTTTATTTTAAAAAAAAGTTTAAAATTTTCATCAAAGATAATAATAAAAATATGTCAAATGGGGAAAAATTAGAAGCTCGGCCCTTTGGGATCATTATATAAACTTATTCCAAAGCAAAAATGACATAATTTTTTAAGTAAAAAATGCAAGCACGCTACATCAAGCCTCATGTTTTCAAAACACAATCACATTTTTATACAAGTTAAGGTCTAAAAAATATGATCACATTTTGAGTCGAACATGAAAAAATGTTACATTTTGTGGAATGTGAAACACCATTATGTTTCATGGCCTAAAAAATGTGACCATGTTTTGGGGAACATAAAGTGCAATCGCATTTCATGTTCCACAAAATGTAATATTTTTTCGTGTTGGACTCAAAATGTGATCACACTTCATGGTCCCCAAAACATGATCACTTTTTTAGGCCATATAACATAATCATGTTATGGCTTGGTATTTTCCAAGCCATAACACAATTGTATTATTTTAACTTTTTAATAACATGAGCACATTCTAGCCAAAATCACTCATTTGGCCACTTTTTGTCCCCTATTTTGTTGTGCATACCCAAATGTGGCATGGTTGCACATGAGGAGTGGCATTAATAAAACCACCTCACAGTGTCTCCTTGTAACCTTCCATAATGATGCAAGTGCCAAAGCCACTATCAAAGGACATTCAAACTTCAATTCACATGTGTACCAACCTATCTTGTCATCATTTTGAAGGGCTTGTTCACCTCATTGAATGATGTCATTATTAACTAAATTAGATATAGATCCTTCCACTTGTCCAAACATTGGTCAACCAACCACCCTATCTTTATATCAATAGAAAAATCTTCCAACTATTAGCAAGAGTAATATTCTCTCTATACACATGGTTTATTTTAAAATCTTCCAAATGATCAAGGAGGAAAATTTTGATTGAAACTTTTATTTATTTTTTATTTCAAATACCTCTTATTTCTTATGGAATTAAAAATTATCCTCCAATTACACCTCCTTTATTTCCAAACTCTTTCACATTTGAAGTCCTAGGCACAACACTTGGGCCTTTGCTTGATTTTTTATTTTAGAAACTTTACCTAATGATGCAACTCCAACTATTGATACATCATGAATTCTCAATACACATCCTATCATAGAAGCACCAATATTTTCCCTAGAGGATCCACCAAAATTGAGCTTACTCCAACCATGAAGTAGCACAATCCAATCTCCTTGAGACCTCAAGGAAGATGTTAGATTATCTTGATTAGCCCCATGAATGGGGATGTAAGAGGTGAAATCAAACACAACAAAAATAAGAATCAAACTCTGAATGAAATCAAAACTCTCACCTTCCAGTTGAGCATCAATAATAATTTGTATTAAAATAAATAAATGAAATTAAAAATTCTAAACTAATGTAAATTGTTAATGTCAATGGAGTGGATGTGCTTAAATAATTTATGATGTTTGTTGCTCAATGCTACATTATCTACTTGCTCAATTCAAGATGGTGAAAATAGAGGATTAAGCTCCAATTTATAAAAAATTGAGATGAAATTGAGTGGTGGAGATTTAATCATGGATCATAAGTTGGATCCATGAATGCACGATGTGATGAGGAGAGGTGACAATTAATTTACTAATAGTTGGAGATAACTAGGTAGTCAACTTATTTGATTTATGAGCTGGTAATTGGTTTTTTGATTAATTTTTGATCTTGAGTTAGCCAAATTGATTGGCTTGTCAACAGATTTTATTGGTGAGTTAACTAAATTGATCATTTAGCTAACTATTTTTATTGGATAGCTAACCTATGAGGTGTAATTTAAGATCTAAATTAAGTTCAAATTTGTGAATAATTTAGATTTAAATTTAAACTAAATTAACTAAACAATAAATATTATTTAATATATTTAATTGTGATAATGTCATGGACTTAGGATAGTATTAATTATTTTAATGGATTAAGAGATGGTAAGTGCATTAAATGTTAACGTGAGATTGTATTATAGAAATTAGTGTATGTAATATTTTAGTGTCCATTTTTTGACCCTATTTGAAATAGTGTTGTGACTAGAAGCAACAATATTGTTTCAACAAAAGTAGATATGGACAAAGGGTGTGTCAAGGTTGATAAGATATAATGCCCCAAGAATCAAATGTTAAGGGTTGATTAGTGAGATTGATCAAATTGTTTAGATTGGTTGATTGATTAGATGATTGGATTTGAATGATCCTTTAGAATTTGAATAGATTTTAGATTTAAAATTTTAATTTAATTTTTGGGATTGAATCGTACAATGATATGATGATCTGCCTCAAGAGGTTGGTTAGGTTGGAAGAACATGGATGTACTTTTGAAATAGATAGAATTATATCATCAATAATGGGAGGTATGAATGGAGGATAATAGATGTGATGGGAGTGATGAAATATATAATTGAGTAGGATGGGAAAAGATAGTAAGAAGTTTTGAAGAATATTAAGAGTGGGATGGTGTCAAGATAGAGACTAGGGGAATAGTAAGGATAATGAAAATAAATTGGACTCATAGATATAAGGGATGATAAGAATAGGGTGGGATGGATTATAAGGATCAAATCATGAGTGGTGTACGATGGTTGGATTGGAGCTTAGCATGATGGATATAGATATAAATTAGTATGATATCTTCCTGAATTATTTGAGCTTAGGTATATGATGAGAATCTATGAGGAGATTGTTGTGTTTGAGCAACAATTTTTATTTTACATAGGTATTATGCATCATGATGTTAGGGATCATGATGAATATGTTGCATATACGGGTTGATGCAAGAAGTTGGGTCCACAAAAGGACCAAAAAGTGGAAGTATTTTTTGTTGTTTTTCAAAATTTGTCACACTTGGATTGAAAATTTGAAGCACTTACACAATGAATCTTTAAAAAATTCAATAATATAAAATTTAATATTTTGAATCTAGTTTCCAAATATGATTTATTCAAATACCCAGATGACAAAAAAAAAATTTAGATAAAAGACATAAAGCCTATAAAGATTATATTGATTTTAAAAGGAGATTACAATGTACTACCCTTTTTAGGGGTTGGAAATTTGATGATCAAGACAAAAATTGAAGCCTATTTCCTGCCATTAGTGCTTCTTTGGCTAAGGCAAGCTAGATTTAACAATACATTTTTTACTTCTTTTATCAAAGCATTTCCCAAAATGATATCCCCCAGCCAATCCAATTTACATATACATTGCATTTACTTTTGGGACTTATTTTTATCAAAAAACTTGTATCACCCGACATACATGATAACTATCAAGATGTATATCATATGATCATGATGTAGAGATTTTATGGGAACAAAGATATTGAGTGTGAACAAAAACAAAATTGCAAACTCAAACCACTACTTACTCCTCCATTCACTCAATGCCAATGGATTTTCACCTTGGCCTTCCTCAACCTCCCTAGCTTTTGTCGCCTCTATATCAACTTCTACTCTGGAAGTCTGGAACTATCAAAGGAAACACATTCACCTGAGAATAACTGCCTTGGAAGCCACAAACTGGAGGGTGGTGTGAGTGTGCTCTGAGAAAACGCCACCACGTAGTATTTCTCTTTTATGTTCATGTCCATGCTTGTGCAAAGACAGTTGGAATTTTGACTCATGGCTCAAAGGAGAATGCGGTCACATTTGTGTTTGAATGCCTGCTTGATGTTCGTATAGATTTCTATGAACCCTTGTCATTGTTTCAAGTACTTCCTTGGGAATAATCTTCCAACAAACCCTTTTCCCTTGCAGAGGTCATATTCTTGGACCCTCTTTAGAAGCACATTGTCCATCAAGAATATCTCCTTCACAAATTTTTCTACGATTTCTTCCAAATCACTGAGTGATTGAAGCAAATCATACAGATTTGAAAAAACTATGAAGACCACTTGTGAGGGAAGCAAATCTCTTCTTGCTAGTGGACTAGTTATTTCTATTCCCAAAACCATGTGGATTTAGTCCTCCACTCTTGAACATTCCAAGTCAAAAACAATATCCAAGTATTCATGTGATAGGAACTCTTTGAATGGCCTTTCCCATGCCTGCACTTTCATGGGTACTCGAAGGTTCTAGGGCTTGTATTCCATCTTCCCTCCTTGCCTTCCTCTATTCTACAGAATTAACTCAATTTTTCTTGCACACAATTCTTCGCACTGCCCCTAATTTGGCCAAAGTTGATAAAAAAATTCTAGAATTATGAAATGAAGTAGCATGGGAGGCCTTTTAATCTTGAGTCTGTAGAGATGGTAAATGGTCATGCGCTAGGTGTCAAGTTGTGGAAACCCTTTCCACATCCCTGCTTACCATTAATTTTGCCACAATTAACAGCTTCACAAACTTGTGTGAAAATCAGGCTTGAATGTGTGGGATATATTTCATCTGGACTCATTCTTTGTCATAATTTTCCTTTGGTACCTTCAAGAGACACGTTAGGAGAAAACAAAATGATGTTTTGCTTGAATGGCTTCATCTGGATGGGTCTTAGGTTGCCTGAACAATTTTGTGAAGGGTGATTTGGTTTTCAAATGTTGACTCAGGTTAATGGAGCAGGCTTTTAGGAAGTCTACCTAAATTTTGTGTGGCTTGTTGGCATGTGAGATTACTTGTGCTAACCATCACCTTGGTACCTCCTCCTTTAATGAAATTGTATTTGATATCCACAATTACGTTTGATGTTGTTCATCCTTGCTACATACTACAAGTGCAAAAATTATTAGATGATAACCCTTCTTTAATATGGAAGTCATTTTTCAGCTAGGAGTACCTTCAATTGTTCATTGTTATTAATTTTTTCCTTGTCAAAAATTACCATTTCCTCACTTTGTTTGCAAGCCATGTTGGCCAAGATGTTAGCTAATTTATTTCCTTCCCTATAGGTGTGCATAATATGAATACTTTCAAATTTATCGAGTAGAACCCATAATTGTTGAAGGATGTAATGCAACTTCCAATTTTGTATTCTCCTTTCTTTGGTTGCATTTATAATTAGTAAGGAATCTCCTTCTACTTGAAGTTTTGGAATTTTTAGGTTTATTACCATTTTGAGCCCAGAGAGTAGGTCGTGTGCCTCTACCATATTGTTTGTTCCTTGAGGTAGCTTGATTGATTATGCACCTATCAAATCACCCTTCCAATCCCTGATAATTATCCCTAATCCTAATTTGCCTGGGTTTCCCTTAGAGGCTCCATCAAAGTTTAATTTACTGAAAATTTGTGGTGGGGGTATCCATGAGATTAAATTTATGTCAATGTTCTTTTGTGGTTGGTGGAGACTACCTTTGAATGGTAATGATAATGGCTTCCATCCTTTGAGCAAGGTTGCATCCCAATCCATGAATATGGATGATATTATCTTGGTTTTGAGGACGTGTGCATTTACAACTTTTGCAATTGAATTCTCCATAGACCTTCAGACCTGATTTTCCATTGTTATTTGTTTTAAATATTCATTTATTTCTCTCCCACCAGATACACTTGTGTATGTTAGAAAGTGTCAATCAAATTGAATCTAAACTAATACACCAATGAAACATTAGATTGAAGAAATTAAATTAAAGAAAGTAAATGCAAACTCTAAACCACAACTTCTTCAAATTTGTCCCATTGTCCTCTATCTCCAAGGATTCGTTTCAAGATGCTTGCTCTCAGTTTGTTTAAAACAGCAGCTTGTAGAATTGGCAACTTGAGAGAATGAGATTATTAAAAATGCATATGCATTGCTACAAGATTAAGCTATGAAAATTGAAATGCTATGAATGCTAAGATGCGACTATAGTAACTACGCATGAAAATCTGAGATTTGAGCTCCTTTTCCACTCATAAGAGGGCTATATTTATAGATTTTTGAAGGTAGGAATTCAATTAGCCAAGATCAACGGTCGAGTTCAAACCTGTTGAAATGAACGGTGAGAGATCGAGAATTTGAAAAGGAGGTGGAATTCTGAGAGATAGATGGAAAATGAAGAGACCATTGAAAGGTGTCTCTCATAATTAAATAAATAAATATTTAATTATGTGTGATAGAAATGAAAAGGCTTTAATTTAAATATTGCAAATATTTAATTATATGAGAAGAGAAAAAGCCTTTTAATTAAATATTAAGAATATTTAATTTTGTGGGAAGAGTGGGAAATTTAGAAAATGCTTTAATTAAATATCGAAAATATTTAATTAAATGTGGATTGAAGAATATCATTTAAATTTAGAATTTAAACTTTGTGATAATTAATGTAAATAAATTGTGAAATCTATTTAATTAATTAAGAGGAATATAGCATTAATTAAATAAACTTATTTATTTAATTAAATCAAAAGAATTAGAAAATGAACAATATAAATAAATAATTAAATTTATTTATATGTATATGACTTAAGAACATTAATTAAATAATTCATATTTAATTAATTAACAGGTTCGATCAACTGTGACCAATTTTAGATGTGTACATTTTTCCCCTCTTTGAAGTGATGTGTTTCACACATTACTTCAAAGAATTTGCCCCTGATCTTGAAAAATGCGACTGATGATGCTATATGCCCCCTCGAGAGATAAATCGCATCATGAGAATGATTATGAGACTGATTTGGAAGATTTTCAGATGATTTCGGAGAAAATATGGCGATTTAACTCTCGAAATAGCATTTTGCATAGTAATTAATGCTATTTTTACCCCTTTAAAAGGTGAAAAAGGTGAGAAGTCACTTTCATTTGAACAGTAACCTTTGAGGATTTTTGGAGCTCTGATAGAGATAAAAGCCATGCCGATCCCGTATGAGCGCCACAGATTCGAGCGAGGTCACCGTCATCAAAGACCACCTGCGTATGGACCTCCGGTAAGTCAATCCAAACCTCTCCGTAAAATTTTTAATGATTTTCGGATGCTTTTTCGAATTTTTTAAATTTTGAAAATTATGTTTTAGCACATACGATAGGTCTTTTAGCGCATATGGTAGATAATTCAGTGCATCTAAAGTGGCGCATAGGTGCAAAACAGTCGCGCATAGATGCCAAATAGTCACGCATAGGTGATTTAGTGCATAGGATAGATCAAATGGCGCATCCATGAAACTTGCCTGCGAAAAATGATAAATTAGCGCATAGGTTAGATTAGCGCATAGATGAACTATTATAGCGCATATTTGTGATGAAATAGCGCATCCATGGAATAAAGTTGTGCATCCATGGTTTTAACGCATTGATTGACTGTTTTGGCGCATTCGATTGATAAAATAGCGCATTCATGAAATCGCGCATCCATAGACTGTTTTAGCGCATCCATGGATTTTTGCTGAATTTTACTTTTTTTAAAGAAAAATTGATGCATGTTTGACGATTGTTGCTAGATTAGACAACAGATTTTATGCTTTTGAATATCATCAATGATTTAGATTTGATAAATTTGTCTTCATGCTTGAAGAAAAAATAGGTCCAATAAATTTGCTTCCATGCGATATGAAAACAAACAGAAATGATAGATTTGCTTTCCTGATTGAAAGTCAAATAGATTGAGTCACGATGACTATTAAATTTGTTTCCATGCGATATGAAAAACAAATAGTATTGATAGATTTGCTTTCCTATTTGAAAGTCAAATTAAGTCATAATGACTGTTAAATTTGTTTCCATGCGATATGAAAAACAAATTGAAATTGATTTGAAATTTTCTTGATGTACTGATTGATTGATGATATCCATTGCTGATTGATTTGCATGCTTGCTTGATGATATTGTAAAGGAGGAATTTAACCTCCTCCAGATCAGAGAGAGATTTCCGTAGACATGGGAGATGATTCCCCGCCTATCCCATGAGGAGTTGAGAGTGATAGACCAGTGTGGCTTGAGAGCTCTATTGAGTATCCCGCAGTATCGGATCAACAGGGCTCTATTGACTGCCTTAGCGGAGCGGTGGCACAACGAGCATAACACCTTCCACTTGCCGACAGGAGAGATTACGGTGACTCCAAAGGATGTTTACAGGATTATGGGTATTCTGGTGGTTGGAGAGCATGTGATTTATGATCACAAGGAGATTGGGGGGACAGATGCACTTAGACAGGTCTTCTAGGATCCTCATGTCTGCGAATATGAGATTCCTTGGAAGGAGATGATGGAGAGATATGCCCCACTGCCTTCGATTTTAGCAGGGATGATCGGTGGCTTCCTTTGTCCTGATCGTAGGGCAAAGGGACTATCATTCGGGTGGGGTAGGATCTTGGAGGACATGCTTCTCCACCACACCAGATATGCATGGGGGTCATGCATGCTTTCCCATATGTACCATGACCTCCATCAGGTCGTGTACACAGATGGGAAGAGTCTTTCCTACGAGGTGACTCTTCTACAGTTATTCGCATGGGAGCACTTTGCGATTACACGCCCCATTGTCAGGAGAGATCGCCCCATCAGATTCCCATATGCTTATGCGTATATAGGGCCCCTTGTCCAACCAGCTGGGCAAATTGGAGTACTAGCGACGGGTACTTGATGATTTGGATACGGTCATCTGGCGACCATATGTGGATTGTGACCCATGGCAGGCAGATGACATAGAGCTACCATATGTGACGAGGTCTAGATACTTGATTGGACGCACCCCATTCATCATTGAGTGATTTCTGGGCCGGAGGGTTCTGAGGCAGTTTGGATGGATACAGATGATGCCATAGGGGGCGACACACTATGCCAAGCGTCGGGGGGATGTACCAGAGTGGGGGCCAGTTTTGAACATTGAGGCAGCCAGAGAGGAGTACTTTGAGCTACAGCTGGAGGATTGGACTATACGGCCAGAGGTCACAGACGCAGGGATGACAAAGGACTATGCCGCATACTTCTATACACATCCCTTTCATCATTTTACTAGTCCAGATGAGCCTGCCCCATTGATGTGAGGTCCAGTTATTCAGGCAGGGCGACAACAACCACAAGGTCAGGGACAGGTACCGGCAGAGCAGGTCGCAGATATCGGTGGGGTGGCCATGGATGTGGATGTTCAGAGCTCTGAGGATGAGGAGATGGATGAGGCGCCAGAAATGTGTATGTTAGAAAGTGTCAATCAAATTGAATCTAAACTAATACACCAATGAAACATTAGATTGAAGAAATTAAATTAAAGAAAGTAAATGCAAACTCTAAACCATAGCTTCTTCAAATTTGTCCCATTGTCCTCTATCTCCGAGGATTCGTTTCAAGATGCTTGCTCTCAGTTTGTTTAAAACAGCAGCTTGTAGAATTGGTAGCTTGAGAGAATGAGATTATTAAAAATGCATATGCATTGCTACAAGATTAAGCTATGAAAATTGAAATGCTATGAATGCTAAGATGTGACTATAGTAACTACGCATGAAAATCTGAGATTCGAGGTCCTTTTCCACTCATAAGAGGGCTGAATTTATATATTTTTGAAGGTAGGAATTCGATTAGCCAAGATCGACGATCGAGTTCAAACCTATTGAAATGAACGGTGAGAGATCGAGAATTTGAAAAGGAGGTGGAATTCTGAGAGATAGATGGGAAATGAAGAGACCATTGAGAGGTGTCTCTCATAATTAAATAAATAAATATTTAATTATGTGTGATAGAAATGAGAAGGCTTTAATTTAAATATTGCAAATATTTAATTATGTGAGAAGAGAAAAAGCCTTTTAATTAAGAATATTTAATTTTGTGGGAAGAGTGGGAAATTTAGAAAATACTTTAATTAAATATCGAAAATATTTAATTAAATGTGGATTGAAGAATATCATTTAAATTTAGAATTTAAACTTTGTGATAATTAATGTAAATAAATTGTGAAATCTATTTAATTAATTAAGAGGAATATAGCATTAATTAAATAAACTTATTTATTTAATTAAATCAAAAGAATTAGAAAATGAACAATATAAATAAATAATTAAATTTATTTATATGTATGACTTAAGAACATTAATTAAATAATTCATATTTAATTAATTAACAGGTTCGATCAACTGACTAATTTTAGATGTGTAACTTACTAAATGATTACAGTAAACTCTCCAAATGGAAAACAGCTGAGTTCTTGTATGGTATTGGCCAACTAGTGAATACTATTGATGACGATTACAAGTAAAACTCTCTCCAAATCGCGGAAAATAGTGAGTTCTTGTATAGTATTGAACTAGCATTAATTAAATAAACTTATTTATTTAATTAAATTAGAAGAATTAGAAAATGAACAATATAAATAAATAATTAAATTTATTTATATGTAAATGACTTAAGAACATTAATTAAATAATTCATATTTAATTAATTAATAGGTTCAATCAACCATGACCAATTTTAGATGTGTACAACACTAAATGACAATTGCAAGTAAAACTCTCCAAATGCGGGAAAACAGTGAGTTCTTGTATAGTATTGGCCAACTAGTGAATACTACCCAGAGTGAGTTTTGTAAAGGGGAGTACCAATTCAACTTGTTCTAGATGAAAGGCCAGCATTATTGGGAAAAATTTCATTGTATAAACAAGTGGTTAACATCTTCCAAAGCTTCTTGGCATAGCACACATTGAAAGGGGGCAGATGTTCCCAATTTTGATAGTTTTTCACTACTTAAAATCTTGTTTTTCAGTGCAAGCCAAGAAAAGCAACCTTCTTTTAGGAGGGTCATTGCATTCCAGCAGAAAGAGAAGGCTCTTTGTGATTACAAGTTTACCCTATTATATGAGGCCACCTTATAGCCTTAGCCTACTATATATTCTCCTATTTTTGAGAGGGCCCATATCATTTTATATAGGCTATGTGATTTGTTTATTATCATTTCCTATAAAAGCTTGTACAATGCAGATCTTTGATCAAAAGGTATTAGCAACATGGTAAAATCTTTCCATGTGACTTTACCTGTTGTTTCATCCACCCTCCCAAATTATTCATTCACTTTTTTCCCCCAGTGGCTATGAAGAGTTTTTTGTGCTATTTGTAGATTTAGTGAGGCTTCCAAAGGGGGAAGTCATTCCACAGGTCTTCCCAAAATAGAGCTTCTTCACCCTTGTTTATTTCCCATGTTAACTATGGGGTAATCACTTTTCTATATTCTATCAAGATGTTCCACATTGTGGATCCCATTGGGGGATCTAAGATGGTGAATATCCTCCTGGGTGAGTCGGATGACAGAAATTAAATTTTGATAGGCATGTATAAAAAACCACTTTTTAAAAGTCATTTTTTTTACCATACCATGCACGTGTACGAACACCACTTTTTGACCTAAATAAAAATATTTTTTAATTCCTTTTAGGGAAATATATGTAACAATATGAAGATTGATGAGGGTATTTTTTTGTAATTTTTTCTGATTTTTTTTATTGAATTTTTATTGGCCCTAATTGTTGTTTTTAAAAATCAACATGTACGTATAGCATAATTGGACCTAAACTAAACATTTTTTGAATTTTTTTTATTGTGTAGAGAATTGTCTAAAGATTGATATCATATATATTTTTTTTACAAAAAAAAGCTTGATATTTCAGGTTTATAGACCATTTTTCTTAGAAATTAATTAAAAAATAAAATAAAAAATCCAATCTTAACAAAAATTATATATTTGGAAACTAGACATCATGTTCTATAATGGTTTTTAGTTTCATATATTAATTCGGAAAAAAAAGTCCATCAACTATATTGTCAAAGTTAGACATTTCTCTTGAACATGCCTTAGTTTTTTAGTTGCAGGTCAAAGGATAAGGATCAAGTTGCCAAGCCTTTCTCCAACCTAAAACCGAGGCAACATGTGGTTTGGGAATTTAAAATTTTAGAAATGCGTACGCATTATGAAATGCATAGGTGTTCCTATTTAAAAACACATACGCATTATGAAATGCATACACATTTCCATTTAAAAATGAGTATGTGTTTCATAATGTGTATGTGTTTCATAAAATGTATGTGTTTCTAAAATTTTGAATTCCCAAACCGCATGCATTATATAACATGTACGCGTTATAACGCATATGCGTTTTTAGTGTGTACCCAAAGCATAATGCATACGCATTTTTTATTTAGGCTTGGGTACCCATTGCTAAGCATGTACGTGCTTTTTTAATAACGTGTATGCATTTCTTGTGGGATTTTTTTTGGCTGAAACTTCCCCTCTTCGTGGACCCAACTTCTCCTCTTTGTGGACCCAACTTCTTTCTTTTACCCATACATAAAGGATTGAGTTAAAACAATAAATCAAAGATAAAAGAAAAGACCCAAATGCCCCAACAAGCATAATCTCAAGAGATAGTCATAGTATAAGGAACTATGATATCCTTATAGAAGTATGTCATCGGAACCAAACCAAACATGAGAAAATGAAAAAAACTAAGGTATTTCTCATCCTCAATTTTTCATGATACTAATAGTAATTGTTGGGTTATCCAAACTATAGTAAGATAGTAGGACCAATGTAGAAGTGGTATTCTTCATTTTGATACTAGGAATATAACATGTTAAGGATAATTATCAAAAATAATGACAATATCTTCATACTTGAAGGAACAAATGAAATTAGTATCAAAATGTATAGATCATAAAACCATAGTAGAGATAGGTGTTGTTGTAGAGATTTTTTGAAGCATTGATCAAGGTATGGTAATGTATGCTACATAAAGATCCATGGGTAAGGATGGTGTAAGTGGATGAATGGCTGAAATTGATGCCCCTATGTTTTAAAAGAACTTATATATAATATGGGTATATTTATTATCATACATGACACTTTTGAATAGGTTTTCAACATGAAGCTTTCCCATGGCACCATAAAAATAATTTTTGCCAGAGGACTATTTTTTTGTTAATATTTTTCAATGTTTTGTTAGACATGACACATATCAATAGGTTTTCATCATGATGACTATCCTAAGGTGTAAATAAATGGTTTTCACTAGAGGGCGATATTTTCTCTTTAATATTTTAAGATTTTTTTGTTATTTGACTTTTTGTAATGTCATAACAACTACAATAGAGGGTACCACTAAGAAAAGTGAAGTGGGTAGCATGTTGGATGAATGTGTGTTTTTGGTCATGGGATAATTTAGGTGGGAGAGCTTGGGTGGTGAGGTAATTATGGATTTCATTATACCAAGGGGAAGTGGGACCAATCATGTCACATACCATACATGTATCTCGATGAAGTTGTTCTTTTGAGTTCATGCTAGCTACAATTTGTGTTAAATTTTGATCCTAATTAGTTCTCAAGTTCATGCTAATGGAATATTATATTAAGAGATTCAATCCATCCTATGATCTATGAGGAGCAAGAGGAAGGTGGATTTACTCATCAAATGATACATCCTTTAAGTCTTGAATGGGTACAATTTTTATTTCTTTGATTTCTTAGGCTTTTGTGTATTATGTGGAGAAAAGAACTCCATTTGTTCCCCAAAATATGCTACATTTTGAAGATCAACATCAACACTTTTTTATGTCTCCTAGAGTAAGATTATCTCTAATACCAGGTAGTTCAAGGAGATCCTCATCATTTTGGACTTCATAGATAATGTTATTTGGTTGTGTTGGTTTTAGTCAATGAGGTTAGGATATTGCAATTCAAGGTTTATGGTGAGAATAAAAAATATAAAAATAAGTTGGTATCAAAAATATCTTGATAAGGGACATGGAGAGTAATGGTTTTAACATAATTAACATCAAATTAGGCATCATTTTAATAATTTCCTAAGAGTCACTAAGTTTATCGAAATATTCACTCTGGATAAGGTATATATCCTAATCCCTACTTAGATATAGTCTTAGATAAGTGAATAGGTTCTAGTATTTATTTTTCATGTTCCCTCAAGGCTTTACCTTTATAGTTCATATTCTCATATATTTTATTGGTTTTTTTATATTCGTTATTCTTGAAATTGAAGGCATATTTTATTTTAGTGCATAACCATGACTCATTTGAGGATTTAATTTATTTATTGGAAAGAAAAATATGTTTGAAAAAACTTGTAAAGTCATATTATAAGGTCTCTCACTTTTTCTTATGTTACATGTTAAGATGAACATAGCATTTAGGTGACAATGTAAGTTTCCCAATGTGAAAGGCATCTTGTATTTTGTATTCGTCACACTCTTTGTTGACAATAATGACCTTAGTAGAGGGAGGGGGTTGGATGAGGTGGATGGTATACCATTGGGATTGATGTAAGAGGAATTTGGTTGAGATGGTGGCTCTATAATTTAAATGATGTGATGTTGGTTTTATTTTTGACATCATCACTCCAATATTTTATAATATTGGAAGGGTTTTTAATCTACTAGGATGGTGACTTCAATTCCCTTGTGAAATAATTTGATACATTGTTGGAATTTGAATAGAATGGCCTATATTACATGTATCCATAGGTGACTAGGGAGGATGTTATATGGAAGGTCAAGATTGATGATACGACAAAAGGTATTGTTGATAATAGGTCCAACCTAAAGGGAAAGGTTGATGGTGCCAGTGGTCTCCCATTATACATTGTCATCGACTTTTATTATGATTATATGGGGTTCTAAAGCATCTTCTGGTAAGTGCATGGAAATGGGGGACCAAAAGGGGGTCTTAAGTGGCCACTTTTTTAAATGAAAAATTTATCATAGATGAGAAATTGAAGATAGGTATGCTCAAATTTTAAATACGTAACAAGAACAAGAGTCGTAGTGCTCTAAATCTGCTTTCTAAACTATTTTTTTTAAATGGTGGATTTTAAGAGGTTCAAATAGGGGGAGCACATAAAGTTCTCCTATTTTTGTCAAAAAAATATAACATAGCATCTATTGTGCTTCACCTAACATGTTAACTTTTTTTTAGTATTTCAAAAATTGCTTCAATGAAAAATTAGCTAATACCATGTAGTTTATGCAAAAAAAATCTGATAATTTTTTAATTAATATATGACTACTAATTTACAAAGTGTACAAATCCTAAAAATAAAAAATTGAGCATGCTTCCCCCTTAGTTTTTTGGAAAGTAATCAAAGACCATTTTTTTAAAGTGTGTAGAATATATCCTAGTTTGTAAAAATGTAATTTGTTTCAAATTTTGATGAATGAATAAAAAATAAAACCAAAAATACCATACATGGTTTTTTGATAAAAATTGGAGACACTAGGAAAAGAAATTAAAGATCAAAGTTACCTTAACATATTTGAAATATAGAAAAAATTGCATTGTTAGAAAGCTAAGAGATAACTCAATGTTATTGTGGTATTTTTTTAGAGAGCATTCTTGATATTGTATCAATTTTTAGAATTTACAAAAAAAACAAGCCTTGGGGTGTTGACATGTAAGTCCAACCTTTTAGGTTGGATGCCCAAGGAAAATCCAACTCTAAGGTTTGGTAATATCCAAGGCAAGTAAAAATTTGAGCATGTTATAACATGTTCATGTTTGTGTCAAGAAAAATGAAACCTACATATTCATCTCTATCTCCAAGTATCTCTCTCTCTCTCTCTCTCTCTCTCTCTCTCTCTCTCTCTCTCTCTCTCTCTACTCAAAGTAGGTTATAATGTGTTTGTTTTATAACACTATAGCATGCTCATGTTATAATGCTATAGCATGCTCACATTATAACATTATGACATGAGTGCATTATGACATGAATGCATTATAACACTATAATACACTCATGTTATAACATACTTGTTTTTGTCAAAATTCTAAACAATGGTAAAAAGGAATGTGGATATCATGATTTAGGACCCACATGTTATATTTTTTCTTTTTGAAATATTCACTTTATTCGACATACAAACACACTTTTTATAGTGTTGAAAAAATATCATCATTGTGAAAGGAAAAGTAGAGTTGTGGAATACACTTTCCTAACACTAATACCTCAAAGGAGAAGTGCAAAAAACCTTCTTTTAAAACTTTCATACACTTAAGATGCACACATACAGGATAACAAGAGTAACATAAATAAAACATGCATAGAGATAACACCAGATTTAAGTGGGAAAACCATTTCGGGAGAAAAACCCACCACACCAAGAGCAATCACTTTGTATTACAGTAAATGGATTGCATACAAAGTTCACAGACCTCACTCTGATAGTTAGCTCACAGCAACAGACTTTAATTCAAATACACTCACTGTTACAATGCTCTTGCAGCATACAATGAATACCTCACCGTCACCCTTAGTGACTATTACAATCATTTGACTGTTACTTGTTACAATCAACAACCAATCAGGTGTCTTAATTATACACCTTCTCACTGACAGACAAATCCGATCTCTTCCTGTCCAAGTCACCCTGCAATCACGCATTGGTTCATCCTGCATTTAATTATGTTTTCCATAATCGGATCATGTCACTTGCCGAAACATGTTTTGTAGTTAATGCTTTCA
Organism: Sequoiadendron giganteum; assembly: GCA_007115665.2. Classification (NCBI taxonomy): domain Eukaryota; kingdom Viridiplantae; phylum Streptophyta; class Pinopsida; order Cupressales; family Cupressaceae; genus Sequoiadendron; species Sequoiadendron giganteum. Next base: position 185,276,991 of record CM021102.1, on the reverse strand, counting down.
CCGCTTCAATCTTTGGCCAATCAGTCGTTGATAACTCATCATGTTTCACCTTTCCATTCATTCACCACTTCCTATCGAGTCAAATCAGTCAAACAAGCATCAAGCACCTCTTACCATGCCACAACAAGCTAGTCATTCAACCCTCACAATAGAGCGGTGTACCACACTACCACCCAGCTCAGATTAAGCTTTCATAGTCTAGCAGTAGACATACCACACCACCACGACTGAGTGATGAGACCGTCATAGTATAGCGGTAGGCAGTCAACCACCAGCCCAACACCTTCACCGCGTAACTATCAAGCCATGAGAAACCCTCCACGGTAAGGAGGTAACCGCTTGTGTCGACCGTCCAGCCCACCGTGCTACCGCACCTTGACCGCAAGACCTCTATAGTAAGGAGGTAAACTACTACGTCAACTGCCATGACTTACTGTGCCACCACAACATGGCCAAAAGGCCATCGTGGTATGGTGGTAAACATTCACACTGACTGCTATGATCTACTGCACCACCACGCCTTCTCCAAACGACCCCTGTGGTATGGAGGTAGCCATTTGTCTGCCTGACTGTCACCCTTCACCACGCAACCACTGAACAGTGAGGAATCCACCGCGGTATGGCGGTAACACCACCCAACCGTGAACCCAAAGAAGGAGGCTCGTAGTAAGGCAGTAAACCGTGAAACTATGCCTCTAAGAGATGCCCCCAATGGTAGAGCGATAAAGGCTAGAAATGAAGGAAATTCGCCAAGTCTTAAATAGAGATTCCAAGCCAAAAGTTGAGGCACTTGTTTCCAACAAACTCCCACTTGATGAAGACTTACTGGCTTCCTCTAGACTTTGAATTTACTGATGATCATAGGCCCATCAAGCTTGCACACCATTTGAACTTGTTTTTGCTCACTAGCTTTGTCAATGCATCTGCAACATTCTTCAAAGTATCCACCTTATCTAAAGAGACATTTCCATCCTCCACCATATCTCTCATGAAGTGATACTGCACATCGATATGTTTCATCCTGGCATGGAAAGTTGGATTTTTCGCCAAGCAAATGGAACTCTGACTATCACAGTAAATAGTAATCTGCACTACATCAAAACCAATATCAAAACACAAACAACTCAGCCAAACAACTTTTTTGCAGGCGTGTGTTGCTACCATGTATTCTAGCTTTGTAGTGGACAAAGCGACTACAGCCTGTCACTTGCTCATCCATCTAATCGCACCACCATTCAACATGAAAGTATATCCACTCATGGATCTTTTGTTGTCAATGTCCCCTACCCAATCAGAATCTACATATCTATGAATGCTGAGAGTCCTCTGTGATCCAACCAAATTGCCATGGTAACATAGAGCATATTTTGAAGTTCCTTTTAAATATCTAAACACTCTTTTCATAGCATCCCAATATGTCCTTCCTGGATTTTCCATAAATCGGCTAAGTACTCCCATTGCTTGGGCAATGTCTGGCCTTGTCTGCCAACAACACTTGAATAAGGCGCCTTGGTCATATCCTCCATCTCAGTAGCAGATTTTGGACAATCTTCAACAGATAGATTTTTTCCCTACAAAACTAGAACAACTAACTGCTTGTGATCATTCATATTGAATCTCTCCAAAACATTGTTAATATACTTACTCTGGATGACCCAAAGCTTTTTGTTTGTTATGTCCCTGGTTAGTTCCATCCCCAGAATATACCTTGTTGCACCCGGATCTTTCATTTTGAACTTTGCAGACAACTGCGACTTAAGATCATAAATCATAGTCTTACTATTTCCTATGAACAACATATCATCCATGTATAGGGTAATAATAAGCACACTGTCATTTTCAGATTTGTAATATACACAATGATCAGATTTTGATCTCACAAATCTCATAGACAACACAAAGATGTCAAAATTTTGGTACCACATTCTAGGAGATTGTTTAAAACCATACTAAGATTTCTTTAACTTGCAGACCAAACTTTCTTTACATTTTTCAACAAAGTACTCAGGATGGGATATATAAATTTCTTCTTTCAGCTCTCCATGGAGAAACGTCATTTTCAGATCCATCTATTCAATCTCTAAGTCATACCCAGCTGCAAGTGACAACAGAAATCTGATAGATGTTAGCTTAGCTACAGGGGAAAATATTTATCCATAATAAATTCCCTCTACTTGGGAATACCCCTTTGCAACCAACCTCGCTTTATACTTTTTAGCACTACCATCTAGACCAGTCTTCTTCTTAAATACCCATTTACAGCCAATAGGCTTTCTCCCTTCAGGAAAAGGTACCAAATCCCAGATTTTATTCTTCTTCAATGATTCCATTTCTTCATCCATGGCTTCCAACAAGGAATTTGAATTAGACATATTAATCGCCTCTTTCATAGTCCTAGGCTCATCAGTGCTAGTAATCAAAGCATAGGCACAGTTCAAATCTAACATAGAGAAACCATACCTTTCATGTTGTCATTTTTCACGTGTAGACCTTATTACTGGCTAAGGTTGTGGTTCTTCATCTTCAAAACTCTTAGAGCTGCTAGAACTCTCCTCAATTTTAGGTACACCATGTAGTTCCTCTTTTTCTGGAGTTTGAGGAATGTCAACTACATCATTCTTCTTTTCTCTTTGATCTGTCTCTAACTGTGGATCAATTGTTAAAGGTTTCAACTCATGAAATATTACAATTCTGCTATACAAAACCTTCTTAGTATCAGGATTCCAAATCTTGTATCCCTTCACACCAACACCATAGCCAATGAAGAGACATTTAACATCCTTGTTCTCCAATTTAGATCTTTTCTCATTCGGCACATATACATATGCCTCATAGCCAAAGACACGAATATGCCTTAGAGAGGGCTTCTTACCAAACCACGCTTCCAAAGGTGTTTTGTCAATAAGAGCAGAGAAAGGTGAATGATTTACCAGGTAACATTTTGTAGCCATAGCCTCAACCTAGAACTTTTGCTCCAAACCAGCATTGCTCAACATACTTCTTGCCTTTTCCATTAGCATCTTGTTCAACCTTTCAGCAACTTCATTCTATTGTGGAGTATAAGGTGTAGTTTTATGCCTTTTAATCCCATGGTCTTTCCAGTATCTTTCGAAATCTGCAGAACAAAACTCACTACCATTATCCATCCTCAAACATTTAATTTTCCTTCAAGTCTGATTCTCTACCAAGTTTTTAAACTCTTTAAAATGACTGAACACTTCTGATTTACTTTTAAGGAAGTATACAAATGCCCTTCTCAAAAAATCATCAATAAAAGAAACATAATATCTAGACTTCGATAACGAAGGAACATTCACTGGACCAAACACATCAGAATGAACATAATCCAATACACCAGAAGATTTATGAGGACTTGAATAAAATAAAACACGATGTTGCTTTCCATAAATGCAGTGTTCACAAAAATTGAACTCAAGATTACAAACAACAAGCTCTTCAACAATATTTTTATTCTTCAAGGTTTTTAAAACTTTCTCACCTATGTGACCGAGTCTATGATGCCACAACATGGTATTCTCTGCTGGAAGTTTCACCTCCAAGGAATTTGCATCCAGAGGAGCGTCATTTTCCTTCTCTTCACGAGCAACTTTGCCTGACTTTATAAAGATGTTGTTACATTGAACAGGACGTGCATCCATCTTGTACAAAGTGCCATTACGTACACCCTTAGCCAGCACCATTGCACCTCTAGCCATCTTACATCCTTTCCTCAAGAAAGAAACTTCCACACCAACATCATTTAGCTTACTGACAGAAAGTAAGTTACGAGCCAAACCTAGTATGTGTAGTACATCACCAATCCCTTTGGTTCTTCCGTCAAGGAATTGTATTTTGACTCTTCCATGGCCAACAATCTCCAGAGTTGATTCACTCACCAGGTACACCTTTCCGCCATCATGATTTTCATATTTAGTGAACCACTCTCTATGAGATGTCATATGGAAAGATGCACCTAATTCAATTAGCCAAACATCATCTGATACTTGAGTCACGAAAGTTGCAATGAAGGCATCTACATCACTCTAAGAAGA
>CM021102.1:185262739-185272839 GCA_007115665.2 Sequoiadendron giganteum | reverse complement strand
TTTAGATGTGTACAACACTAAATGACAATTGCAAGTAAAACTCTCCAAATGCGGGAAAACAGTGAGTTCTTGTATAGTATTGGCCAACTAGTGAATACTACCCAGAGTGAGTTTTGTAAAGGGGAGTACCAATTCAACTTGTTCTAGATGAAAGGCCAGCATTATTGGGAAAAATTTCATTGTATAAACAAGTGGTTAACATCTTCCAAAGCTTCTTGGCATAGCACACATTGAAAGGGGGCAGATGTTCCCAATTTTGATAGTTTTTCACTACTTAAAATCTTGTTTTTCAGTGCAAGCCAAGAAAAGCAACCTTCTTTTAGGAGGGTCATTGCATTCCAGCAGAAAGAGAAGGCTCTTTGTGATTACAAGTTTACCCTATTATATGAGGCCACCTTATAGCCTTAGCCTACTATATATTCTCCTATTTTTGAGAGGGCCCATATCATTTTATATAGGCTATGTGATTTGTTTATTATCATTTCCTATAAAAGCTTGTACAATGCAGATCTTTGATCAAAAGGTATTAGCAACATGGTAAAATCTTTCCATGTGACTTTACCTGTTGTTTCATCCACCCTCCCAAATTATTCATTCACTTTTTTCCCCCAGTGGCTATGAAGAGTTTTTTGTGCTATTTGTAGATTTAGTGAGGCTTCCAAAGGGGGAAGTCATTCCACAGGTCTTCCCAAAATAGAGCTTCTTCACCCTTGTTTATTTCCCATGTTAACTATGGGGTAATCACTTTTCTATATTCTATCAAGATGTTCCACATTGTGGATCCCATTGGGGGATCTAAGATGGTGAATATCCTCCTGGGTGAGTCGGATGACAGAAATTAAATTTTGATAGGCATGTATAAAAAACCACTTTTTAAAAGTCATTTTTTTTACCATACCATGCACGTGTACGAACACCACTTTTTGACCTAAATAAAAATATTTTTTAATTCCTTTTAGGGAAATATATGTAACAATATGAAGATTGATGAGGGTATTTTTTTGTAATTTTTTCTGATTTTTTTTATTGAATTTTTATTGGCCCTAATTGTTGTTTTTAAAAATCAACATGTACGTATAGCATAATTGGACCTAAACTAAACATTTTTTGAATTTTTTTTATTGTGTAGAGAATTGTCTAAAGATTGATATCATATATATTTTTTTTACAAAAAAAAGCTTGATATTTCAGGTTTATAGACCATTTTTCTTAGAAATTAATTAAAAAATAAAATAAAAAATCCAATCTTAACAAAAATTATATATTTGGAAACTAGACATCATGTTCTATAATGGTTTTTAGTTTCATATATTAATTCGGAAAAAAAAGTCCATCAACTATATTGTCAAAGTTAGACATTTCTCTTGAACATGCCTTAGTTTTTTAGTTGCAGGTCAAAGGATAAGGATCAAGTTGCCAAGCCTTTCTCCAACCTAAAACCGAGGCAACATGTGGTTTGGGAATTTAAAATTTTAGAAATGCGTACGCATTATGAAATGCATAGGTGTTCCTATTTAAAAACACATACGCATTATGAAATGCATACACATTTCCATTTAAAAATGAGTATGTGTTTCATAATGTGTATGTGTTTCATAAAATGTATGTGTTTCTAAAATTTTGAATTCCCAAACCGCATGCATTATATAACATGTACGCGTTATAACGCATATGCGTTTTTAGTGTGTACCCAAAGCATAATGCATACGCATTTTTTATTTAGGCTTGGGTACCCATTGCTAAGCATGTACGTGCTTTTTTAATAACGTGTATGCATTTCTTGTGGGATTTTTTTTGGCTGAAACTTCCCCTCTTCGTGGACCCAACTTCTCCTCTTTGTGGACCCAACTTCTTTCTTTTACCCATACATAAAGGATTGAGTTAAAACAATAAATCAAAGATAAAAGAAAAGACCCAAATGCCCCAACAAGCATAATCTCAAGAGATAGTCATAGTATAAGGAACTATGATATCCTTATAGAAGTATGTCATCGGAACCAAACCAAACATGAGAAAATGAAAAAAACTAAGGTATTTCTCATCCTCAATTTTTCATGATACTAATAGTAATTGTTGGGTTATCCAAACTATAGTAAGATAGTAGGACCAATGTAGAAGTGGTATTCTTCATTTTGATACTAGGAATATAACATGTTAAGGATAATTATCAAAAATAATGACAATATCTTCATACTTGAAGGAACAAATGAAATTAGTATCAAAATGTATAGATCATAAAACCATAGTAGAGATAGGTGTTGTTGTAGAGATTTTTTGAAGCATTGATCAAGGTATGGTAATGTATGCTACATAAAGATCCATGGGTAAGGATGGTGTAAGTGGATGAATGGCTGAAATTGATGCCCCTATGTTTTAAAAGAACTTATATATAATATGGGTATATTTATTATCATACATGACACTTTTGAATAGGTTTTCAACATGAAGCTTTCCCATGGCACCATAAAAATAATTTTTGCCAGAGGACTATTTTTTTGTTAATATTTTTCAATGTTTTGTTAGACATGACACATATCAATAGGTTTTCATCATGATGACTATCCTAAGGTGTAAATAAATGGTTTTCACTAGAGGGCGATATTTTCTCTTTAATATTTTAAGATTTTTTTGTTATTTGACTTTTTGTAATGTCATAACAACTACAATAGAGGGTACCACTAAGAAAAGTGAAGTGGGTAGCATGTTGGATGAATGTGTGTTTTTGGTCATGGGATAATTTAGGTGGGAGAGCTTGGGTGGTGAGGTAATTATGGATTTCATTATACCAAGGGGAAGTGGGACCAATCATGTCACATACCATACATGTATCTCGATGAAGTTGTTCTTTTGAGTTCATGCTAGCTACAATTTGTGTTAAATTTTGATCCTAATTAGTTCTCAAGTTCATGCTAATGGAATATTATATTAAGAGATTCAATCCATCCTATGATCTATGAGGAGCAAGAGGAAGGTGGATTTACTCATCAAATGATACATCCTTTAAGTCTTGAATGGGTACAATTTTTATTTCTTTGATTTCTTAGGCTTTTGTGTATTATGTGGAGAAAAGAACTCCATTTGTTCCCCAAAATATGCTACATTTTGAAGATCAACATCAACACTTTTTTATGTCTCCTAGAGTAAGATTATCTCTAATACCAGGTAGTTCAAGGAGATCCTCATCATTTTGGACTTCATAGATAATGTTATTTGGTTGTGTTGGTTTTAGTCAATGAGGTTAGGATATTGCAATTCAAGGTTTATGGTGAGAATAAAAAATATAAAAATAAGTTGGTATCAAAAATATCTTGATAAGGGACATGGAGAGTAATGGTTTTAACATAATTAACATCAAATTAGGCATCATTTTAATAATTTCCTAAGAGTCACTAAGTTTATCGAAATATTCACTCTGGATAAGGTATATATCCTAATCCCTACTTAGATATAGTCTTAGATAAGTGAATAGGTTCTAGTATTTATTTTTCATGTTCCCTCAAGGCTTTACCTTTATAGTTCATATTCTCATATATTTTATTGGTTTTTTTATATTCGTTATTCTTGAAATTGAAGGCATATTTTATTTTAGTGCATAACCATGACTCATTTGAGGATTTAATTTATTTATTGGAAAGAAAAATATGTTTGAAAAAACTTGTAAAGTCATATTATAAGGTCTCTCACTTTTTCTTATGTTACATGTTAAGATGAACATAGCATTTAGGTGACAATGTAAGTTTCCCAATGTGAAAGGCATCTTGTATTTTGTATTCGTCACACTCTTTGTTGACAATAATGACCTTAGTAGAGGGAGGGGGTTGGATGAGGTGGATGGTATACCATTGGGATTGATGTAAGAGGAATTTGGTTGAGATGGTGGCTCTATAATTTAAATGATGTGATGTTGGTTTTATTTTTGACATCATCACTCCAATATTTTATAATATTGGAAGGGTTTTTAATCTACTAGGATGGTGACTTCAATTCCCTTGTGAAATAATTTGATACATTGTTGGAATTTGAATAGAATGGCCTATATTACATGTATCCATAGGTGACTAGGGAGGATGTTATATGGAAGGTCAAGATTGATGATACGACAAAAGGTATTGTTGATAATAGGTCCAACCTAAAGGGAAAGGTTGATGGTGCCAGTGGTCTCCCATTATACATTGTCATCGACTTTTATTATGATTATATGGGGTTCTAAAGCATCTTCTGGTAAGTGCATGGAAATGGGGGACCAAAAGGGGGTCTTAAGTGGCCACTTTTTTAAATGAAAAATTTATCATAGATGAGAAATTGAAGATAGGTATGCTCAAATTTTAAATACGTAACAAGAACAAGAGTCGTAGTGCTCTAAATCTGCTTTCTAAACTATTTTTTTTAAATGGTGGATTTTAAGAGGTTCAAATAGGGGGAGCACATAAAGTTCTCCTATTTTTGTCAAAAAAATATAACATAGCATCTATTGTGCTTCACCTAACATGTTAACTTTTTTTTAGTATTTCAAAAATTGCTTCAATGAAAAATTAGCTAATACCATGTAGTTTATGCAAAAAAAATCTGATAATTTTTTAATTAATATATGACTACTAATTTACAAAGTGTACAAATCCTAAAAATAAAAAATTGAGCATGCTTCCCCCTTAGTTTTTTGGAAAGTAATCAAAGACCATTTTTTTAAAGTGTGTAGAATATATCCTAGTTTGTAAAAATGTAATTTGTTTCAAATTTTGATGAATGAATAAAAAATAAAACCAAAAATACCATACATGGTTTTTTGATAAAAATTGGAGACACTAGGAAAAGAAATTAAAGATCAAAGTTACCTTAACATATTTGAAATATAGAAAAAATTGCATTGTTAGAAAGCTAAGAGATAACTCAATGTTATTGTGGTATTTTTTTAGAGAGCATTCTTGATATTGTATCAATTTTTAGAATTTACAAAAAAAACAAGCCTTGGGGTGTTGACATGTAAGTCCAACCTTTTAGGTTGGATGCCCAAGGAAAATCCAACTCTAAGGTTTGGTAATATCCAAGGCAAGTAAAAATTTGAGCATGTTATAACATGTTCATGTTTGTGTCAAGAAAAATGAAACCTACATATTCATCTCTATCTCCAAGTATCTCTCTCTCTCTCTCTCTCTCTCTCTCTCTCTCTCTCTCTCTCTCTCTCTCTACTCAAAGTAGGTTATAATGTGTTTGTTTTATAACACTATAGCATGCTCATGTTATAATGCTATAGCATGCTCACATTATAACATTATGACATGAGTGCATTATGACATGAATGCATTATAACACTATAATACACTCATGTTATAACATACTTGTTTTTGTCAAAATTCTAAACAATGGTAAAAAGGAATGTGGATATCATGATTTAGGACCCACATGTTATATTTTTTCTTTTTGAAATATTCACTTTATTCGACATACAAACACACTTTTTATAGTGTTGAAAAAATATCATCATTGTGAAAGGAAAAGTAGAGTTGTGGAATACACTTTCCTAACACTAATACCTCAAAGGAGAAGTGCAAAAAACCTTCTTTTAAAACTTTCATACACTTAAGATGCACACATACAGGATAACAAGAGTAACATAAATAAAACATGCATAGAGATAACACCAGATTTAAGTGGGAAAACCATTTCGGGAGAAAAACCCACCACACCAAGAGCAATCACTTTGTATTACAGTAAATGGATTGCATACAAAGTTCACAGACCTCACTCTGATAGTTAGCTCACAGCAACAGACTTTAATTCAAATACACTCACTGTTACAATGCTCTTGCAGCATACAATGAATACCTCACCGTCACCCTTAGTGACTATTACAATCATTTGACTGTTACTTGTTACAATCAACAACCAATCAGGTGTCTTAATTATACACCTTCTCACTGACAGACAAATCCGATCTCTTCCTGTCCAAGTCACCCTGCAATCACGCATTGGTTCATCCTGCATTTAATTATGTTTTCCATAATCGGATCATGTCACTTGCCGAAACATGTTTTGTAGTTAATGCTTTCACCGCTTCAATCTTTGGCCAATCAGTCGTTGATAACTCATCATGTTTCACCTTTCCATTCATTCACCACTTCCTATCGAGTCAAATCAGTCAAACAAGCATCAAGCACCTCTTACCATGCCACAACAAGCTAGTCATTCAACCCTCACAATAGAGCGGTGTACCACACTACCACCCAGCTCAGATTAAGCTTTCATAGTCTAGCAGTAGACATACCACACCACCACGACTGAGTGATGAGACCGTCATAGTATAGCGGTAGGCAGTCAACCACCAGCCCAACACCTTCACCGCGTAACTATCAAGCCATGAGAAACCCTCCACGGTAAGGAGGTAACCGCTTGTGTCGACCGTCCAGCCCACCGTGCTACCGCACCTTGACCGCAAGACCTCTATAGTAAGGAGGTAAACTACTACGTCAACTGCCATGACTTACTGTGCCACCACAACATGGCCAAAAGGCCATCGTGGTATGGTGGTAAACATTCACACTGACTGCTATGATCTACTGCACCACCACGCCTTCTCCAAACGACCCCTGTGGTATGGAGGTAGCCATTTGTCTGCCTGACTGTCACCCTTCACCACGCAACCACTGAACAGTGAGGAATCCACCGCGGTATGGCGGTAACACCACCCAACCGTGAACCCAAAGAAGGAGGCTCGTAGTAAGGCAGTAAACCGTGAAACTATGCCTCTAAGAGATGCCCCCAATGGTAGAGCGATAAAGGCTAGAAATGAAGGAAATTCGCCAAGTCTTAAATAGAGATTCCAAGCCAAAAGTTGAGGCACTTGTTTCCAACAAACTCCCACTTGATGAAGACTTACTGGCTTCCTCTAGACTTTGAATTTACTGATGATCATAGGCCCATCAAGCTTGCACACCATTTGAACTTGTTTTTGCTCACTAGCTTTGTCAATGCATCTGCAACATTCTTCAAAGTATCCACCTTATCTAAAGAGACATTTCCATCCTCCACCATATCTCTCATGAAGTGATACTGCACATCGATATGTTTCATCCTGGCATGGAAAGTTGGATTTTTCGCCAAGCAAATGGAACTCTGACTATCACAGTAAATAGTAATCTGCACTACATCAAAACCAATATCAAAACACAAACAACTCAGCCAAACAACTTTTTTGCAGGCGTGTGTTGCTACCATGTATTCTAGCTTTGTAGTGGACAAAGCGACTACAGCCTGTCACTTGCTCATCCATCTAATCGCACCACCATTCAACATGAAAGTATATCCACTCATGGATCTTTTGTTGTCAATGTCCCCTACCCAATCAGAATCTACATATCTATGAATGCTGAGAGTCCTCTGTGATCCAACCAAATTGCCATGGTAACATAGAGCATATTTTGAAGTTCCTTTTAAATATCTAAACACTCTTTTCATAGCATCCCAATATGTCCTTCCTGGATTTTCCATAAATCGGCTAAGTACTCCCATTGCTTGGGCAATGTCTGGCCTTGTCTGCCAACAACACTTGAATAAGGCGCCTTGGTCATATCCTCCATCTCAGTAGCAGATTTTGGACAATCTTCAACAGATAGATTTTTTCCCTACAAAACTAGAACAACTAACTGCTTGTGATCATTCATATTGAATCTCTCCAAAACATTGTTAATATACTTACTCTGGATGACCCAAAGCTTTTTGTTTGTTATGTCCCTGGTTAGTTCCATCCCCAGAATATACCTTGTTGCACCCGGATCTTTCATTTTGAACTTTGCAGACAACTGCGACTTAAGATCATAAATCATAGTCTTACTATTTCCTATGAACAACATATCATCCATGTATAGGGTAATAATAAGCACACTGTCATTTTCAGATTTGTAATATACACAATGATCAGATTTTGATCTCACAAATCTCATAGACAACACAAAGATGTCAAAATTTTGGTACCACATTCTAGGAGATTGTTTAAAACCATACTAAGATTTCTTTAACTTGCAGACCAAACTTTCTTTACATTTTTCAACAAAGTACTCAGGATGGGATATATAAATTTCTTCTTTCAGCTCTCCATGGAGAAACGTCATTTTCAGATCCATCTATTCAATCTCTAAGTCATACCCAGCTGCAAGTGACAACAGAAATCTGATAGATGTTAGCTTAGCTACAGGGGAAAATATTTATCCATAATAAATTCCCTCTACTTGGGAATACCCCTTTGCAACCAACCTCGCTTTATACTTTTTAGCACTACCATCTAGACCAGTCTTCTTCTTAAATACCCATTTACAGCCAATAGGCTTTCTCCCTTCAGGAAAAGGTACCAAATCCCAGATTTTATTCTTCTTCAATGATTCCATTTCTTCATCCATGGCTTCCAACAAGGAATTTGAATTAGACATATTAATCGCCTCTTTCATAGTCCTAGGCTCATCAGTGCTAGTAATCAAAGCATAGGCACAGTTCAAATCTAACATAGAGAAACCATACCTTTCATGTTGTCATTTTTCACGTGTAGACCTTATTACTGGCTAAGGTTGTGGTTCTTCATCTTCAAAACTCTTAGAGCTGCTAGAACTCTCCTCAATTTTAGGTACACCATGTAGTTCCTCTTTTTCTGGAGTTTGAGGAATGTCAACTACATCATTCTTCTTTTCTCTTTGATCTGTCTCTAACTGTGGATCAATTGTTAAAGGTTTCAACTCATGAAATATTACAATTCTGCTATACAAAACCTTCTTAGTATCAGGATTCCAAATCTTGTATCCCTTCACACCAACACCATAGCCAATGAAGAGACATTTAACATCCTTGTTCTCCAATTTAGATCTTTTCTCATTCGGCACATATACATATGCCTCATAGCCAAAGACACGAATATGCCTTAGAGAGGGCTTCTTACCAAACCACGCTTCCAAAGGTGTTTTGTCAATAAGAGCAGAGAAAGGTGAATGATTTACCAGGTAACATTTTGTAGCCATAGCCTCAACCTAGAACTTTTGCTCCAAACCAGCATTGCTCAACATACTTCTTGCCTTTTCCATTAGCATCTTGTTCAACCTTTCAGCAACTTCATTCTATTGTGGAGTATAAGGTGTAGTTTTATGCCTTTTAATCCCATGGTCTTTCCAGTATCTTTCGAAATCTGCAGAACAAAACTCACTACCATTATCCATCCTCAAACATTTAATTTTCCTTCAAGTCTGATTCTCTACCAAGTTTTTAAACTCTTTAAAATGACTGAACACTTCTGATTTACTTTTAAGGAAGTATACAAATGCCCTTCTCAAAAAATCATCAATAAAAGAAACATAATATCTAGACTTCGATAACGAAGGAACATTCACTGGACCAAACACATCAGAATGAACATAATCCAATACACCAGAAGATTTATGAGGACTTGAATAAAATAAAACACGATGTTGCTTTCCATAAATGCAGTGTTCACAAAAATTGAACTCAAGATTACAAACAACAAGCTCTTCAACAATATTTTTATTCTTCAAGGTTTTTAAAACTTTCTCACCTATGTGACCGAGTCTATGATGCCACAACATGGTATTCTCTGCTGGAAGTTTCACCTCCAAGGAATTTGCATCCAGAGGAGCGTCATTTTCCTTCTCTTCACGAGCAACTTTGCCTGACTTTATAAAGATGTTGTTACATTGAACAGGACGTGCATCCATCTTGTACAAAGTGCCATTACGTACACCCTTAGCCAGCACCATTGCACCTCTAGCCATCTTACATCCTTTCCTCAAGAAAGAAACTTCCACACCAACATCATTTAGCTTACTGACAGAAAGTAAGTTACGAGCCAAACCTAGTATGTGTAGTACATCACCAATCCCTTTGGTTCTTCCGTCAAGGAATTGTATTTTGACTCTTCCATGGCCAACAATCTCCAGAGTTGATTCACTCACCAGGTACACCTTTCCGCCATCATGATTTTCATATTTAGTGAACCACTCTCTATGAGATGTCATATGGAAAGATGCACCTAATTCAATTAGCCAAACATCATCTGATACTTGAGTCACGAAAGTTGCAATGAAGGCATCTACATCACTCTAAGAAGA